>JASANB010005196.1:0-37088 GCA_030248155.1 Sabatieria punctata | reverse complement strand
GAATATAGCATGCAGTTGATGTGTAAAATAATAATCAAGACATCGTCAGCAGTCATCTGATACCACATTCAATCTCTGTTTAAAATTTGCAATTCGAGTGATCTCCCCAAACAAGCGCTCTCTCTCTAACTACTTTTTCCCCATGGACGTAAGGCCGTAAACGGCGTTTTAAAGTGCCTGACTGTACTATAATAACTACTGTATCCCTGGTTAGTTATGGTATTTTTAAAATCAGGCTGTTTCGCTCGTTTCTCGGGATCAGACTCGAGCTTAAGCTTAAGCTGAAAACGAAAATCCGGTAAAATCCATTGAGAAACAAGCGAAATTAGCCGATTTTTAAAATATCGTAAACCATGATACGATCGGTGCATTAAACCAATACTTAGGATTTTTGCAGTTAATTGATGCTCAGGAAATGCTTGCGTCCCAAGAATACTGCATTTGGTCATGGTAACTGTACTGTTTTACAGTCAGGCACTTAACGCCGTTTACGGTACTGGTACCATATGGTACCGCTACCCTCATATTTCGTACCATATGGTAGTGGTACCATACATGTAACAAACAGGTCATCCGCCGAAGAGGAGTGGGTTGGGGGCCCAAATTTTAGGTAGCGGACCGAGGCACTAAAAACGCTCAAAAATCGCTAATTTGGGCTGAGATACAGCTAAAAAGTGCTGTTTTGCAGACGATTTTGGCATTTTTGTCTGAAATTGTAAAAAAATCGCAAAAATTTGCTCAAAAAATTACTTTTATTTTAATTACGAAAAATCGGAGGCGAGGGGGTCGGTAAAATCGTCCTTTGGCAATTTTTAATTCTGGCGCATATTGTTGCGTTGATGGCGTTGTCGACGACGACAGACTGTGAACCCATCTTTGGAGGCACTTCTGGTCTCGGTGAATCGTAAGGAAGGATTTCTTAAGTAGTAGCTGTTAGGCTCAGTGCAAAGGAAGTATTGTGCACTTCCAAAGAATTTACTAAAAGTTGCATGTATGCTCGTGAATTTTCCAACTTTTTGCTTTAATTTGCATATTGATTTTTCAAAAAATTGAGCCTTCAAAAAGCTTTATTTTCTAAAAAATCGTTTTTTTTTAAATTTTTTTACCCTAAAAACTGTGACAGTACCATATGCCATATGGTACCGCCACAGTTTTTAGGGTCAAAAAATTATGGTACCGGCACCAATGGCCAGGGGTTACGCCGATTTTGCAGAGCGAGTGGTTGGTTTGTCGGCGATGCAGCAGGACGCCTCACGTCGGCTGCTGATTCTGTACGGCAGTCAAACAGGAACAGCTCAGGACGCAGCTGAGACACTGTGGCGCCAGGCCATTCGGCGGCGGTTCGAAACACGTCTCATGTCTATGGACGAGTATCCGATGGTGCAACTGGCATCTGAACAATCGGTGGTCTTCGTCTGTTCGACCACTGGCCAGGGAGAGGAACCAGACAACATGAAGACGTTCTGGCGGATTTTGCTTCGTCGCAGTTTGGCCCCCAATTGCTTGTCGACCGTATTGGTGGCCGTTCTCGGACTTGGCGATTCTGCTTATCAAAAGTTCAACTTTGCAGCTAAAAAGCTGTACCGAAGACTACTGCAGCTGGGTGCAGAACCGCTGTGCGATGTCGGTCTGGCCGATGAGCAACACGATCTGGGCGCCGACGGCGTTGTAGAACCTTGGGCCGCCACGCTTTGGGATGTCTTACTGCAGCGATTTCCTCTGCTTCCCGGGCAGTCGATCATTCCGGAGGACGAGCGTTTGCCGCCCAAGTACAAAGTTGATTGGATGCTGCACGATTCTGCCAGTGGAACTGGTTGCAGCGGCCAAGACGGCAGGGGTTGGTGTCCTGATTTCGTTGCTTTGACCGAAAACGTTCGTCTTACCGCCGAGGACCATTTCCAAGACACTCGACTGCTGAGCTTTGATGTAAGCGGGGCTGAAGCGTCCTACAACCCCGGTGACGTAGCTATGATCCAGCCTTCGAACTTGCCTGAGACTGTAGAACAATGTATTGAAGTACTCGGACTGGGAGAAAAACTGGATAAGCTGTTTTCCATTCAGCCTTCCGACCCTAACATATCACTCCCGCCTGCTTGGCTTGTTCCTCGATATTGCACCGTCAGGAGATGTTTAGAGACAATCTGGGATCTTCAGTGTGTTCCGAGGAGAGCCTTTTTCTCGCTTTTAGAAACGTTCGCCGTGAATGAGATGGAAAAAGACAAGCTAAAAGAGTTCTGTTCCTCGGAAAATCAACAGGATCTCTACTCTTACTGCAACCGACCGCGACGAACCACTGTCGAAACACTAGCTGATTTCGGCGATACTGCTAAACGGATACCGTTTGAATATTTGTTTGATCTGTTTACCGTCATACGACCGCGAGCTTTCAGCATTGCTTCTTCGCAACAGGCACACGGAAACACACTTCAGCTATTGGTTGCGGTGGTGAAGTACAAAACGCGATTGCAGAAGCCGCGACAAGGACTTTGTAGCACCTGGCTCAGTCGCTTGCACCGTGGTGCTAAAGTGCCTTTCTGGCTCAAGAAAGGAAGTCTACACTTTCCTGATCCGGCTGAACGCAAGCCGTGCATACTGATAGGTCCTGGAACTGGTGTCGCCCCCTTTAGGAGCTACCTTAGCTCGTGCAATGCGGTTGATCCGACTAATTTGTGCGTGGTGCTGTTCTTTGGCTGTCGTAATAGAACCAAAGACTTCTACTTTGAAAGCGAGTGGGAGCACGTCTCCCATCTGACTCTGATTACTGCTTTCTCGAGAGATCAACCGAGTAAAGTTTACGTGCAACATAAGATCAGAGAGTATTCCGAACTGGTCTGGAGATTGATTTCTAATGGTGCTTTTGTGTTCGTGGCCGGAAATGCTAACCAGATGCCCAAAAACGTGGAAGAAGCTATTGTCGATGTACTGAGAGGAACAGGAAGTGTGACGAATGCTGAGGAGTATCTTAACCAACTCGTAAAGTCGGGCCGTTTGCAATTTGAAACTTGGTCGTGATCTGAGTTTGTTTTTGGCACTTTGACGAAGTAAACTATTTTTCTTATGTTGAGCTCACTGAAATGGTAATGGACTACCATAGGAAAATGCTTTATTGAGTGTGGTACAATTTTCAATGGAAAGGTATTTGGGTCGAAGCGTTAGTCGTTACGTTACACACGTGGTGATTATTCATATTGTAAACTCGCGTCTTGCGCCGACAGTTATCAATCAGGACATAGTGGCGGCGCTGTTTGCAGTTGGTACGCACGTACTCTATACTTCGATCGCAGTTAACCTTTGTTCGGACTTTGGAATTTGACTCTGTTTGTATACAGAGCGTCGGACCACTGTTTCGTTTTCGTTGCCAAATTCACTCGTTCTTTCAGCAGCTGGTTTGGTTACCAATTGACTCTCAACTTTCGTCTCAAAATGGCCAGTAACAAAGTTTACTACTTGCTACGCATGACAGAGCGAGAGTTACAGCGAAATGGATTCAAGTAAATTAGTGTGAGGAAGGTGAATGAGAAATTAATTTGGAACTGTTTAGACGCCTGTACGCTAGCGCAGCAGCTGCGGCAAAAGCTGACAGTGGCAGAGAAGCGAAGGCAAAGAAAATGGAAAGAAAACCTCAGGTTTGACTAGTTTTGCATGAAGCGGGCTGTAATAGTTATTAGATTAAATATGACTTGAGGGTATGAGCACTGAACAGAATGTATGTGAAGACACGTATAGTGAATGCTGTAGATGCAACTGTTTTGTAAGGTATTACAGAGTGTTTCTAGGAAACCAAGTCCTTCTGCATGAACATGTTCCGCGGTGCAGTTGTGCCCGATCTGGTCTTTCCATTCCCTGACATTCTGGATTCCGAACAGAAGGAAACACTGAGCATGGTTATTGGGCCAACAGAAAAATTCCTCAATGTACTTTGTTATTATTGTTGTTCTTGCTAAATACGATTGGCTCAACCTTTTAAACTTGTAGGAAGTGAACGATCCTAGCAAGAACGACGCAGAAGGCAAAATTTCAGAAGAGTTCTTGAAACAGTTTGCCGAGTTGGGAGCGTTGGGCGCAGTGGTGCCGGCGGAATACGAAGGGGCCGCTATGAACAACACACAGATGGCCCGCTTAGCTGAGATTGTTGGCGGCAACGATTTGGCTTTGGGAGTGACAATGGGCGCGCATCAGGTAGATCGGTAGTATTTATTCATTCACATAAATTTACAGTTAAGACACGTTGCAGTCGATTGGCTACAAGGGAATTTTACTCTATGGCAGTGAGGAACAGAAGAAGTACTATTTGCCGGATTTAGCTACCGGTCGCAAGATGGCTGCCTTCTGTCTCACCGAGCCTTCAAGTGGATCTGATGCCAACGTTTGTAGTTTTTGTTTATTAAGTGTAAATTAGCTTAGCTAGTATGGTAAGGGTTCCCATTCCGGGCCAAAAATGGCTCAGTTTGGGTTCAGAACCGGTAGAAACAAACAATTTTTCCGTTCAACTCACCTGACGATTTAGATTTTATGTGGCGATTCAGATGAATGCGTCCGAAAAGAAAAGTCTACTTGATGTGGGTGGATGGATTTTTTCTCGGTAGGGGTAAACCCTAGTTGGTGGATTAATCTTCAGGTCCTCTGGCCCCAGTGGCGTATCCAGGATTTCGGAAAGGGGGGTGTAAAATTTTGAAAGTGCCTGGTTGGGCCGCTGTCCAACCAGGGTAAGAAAATTTAGGAAAATTTGCATTAAAAAACGCGTTTAAAACACATTCCAGCCTTAAAATTAACAGAAATTACAAGTTTTAGTAGTTTACAGTGGCCTAGTTGGGCTTCTGCCCAACCAGGGCGAGAAAATGTTGAAAATTTAGCCTTCAAAAACTCATTTAATAGGCATTCTGAGCACAAAATAGACAGTTTTGGTACATAATTCATTAGTTTCGCTTATTTTTGACAAACTTTTTCTCCATACCTCCACCGCAAAGGGGGGTGTACCCACCCTACACCCCCCTGGATACGCCACTGTCTGCCCCATCTATGGGAGTGGCATTGCACTACTGCCCTAAGTAACATCGCCTGATTAAATCGTTAAAGTGCCTGACCCTACATAGTACGTAGTAAAGACATTTGATCATCATTTCAGTCGATTCGTTCTCGTGCAGAGCTGAGTGCTGACGGCAAGCACTACATTCTGAACGGAAACAAAATCTGGATTACCAATGGTGGAATATGCGAGGTCATGACAGTGTTTGCGCAGGTACAGATTAACCGTACAGACAGAATGATCTACTGTAGCGCCGTTGTTGCAGACCCCAGTGAAGGGAGACGACGGCGTGGTCAAGGACAAAGTGTCTGCGTTTATTGTGGAGCGCAAGTTCGGCGGAGTGACAAGCGGACCGCCCGAAAAGAAGATGGGAATCAACGGTTCCAATACGGCTGAACTCCACTTTGACAACGTCAAAATTCCAGCCGAGAACCTGCTTGGAGGTGAACTAGCTGTTGCTGCTCTAAAACTAAGGTACAGTTAATTTCAGGCGAAGGTCAGGGCTTCAAGGTAGCAATGAACATTCTGAACAACGGAAGGTTCGGCATTCCTGCTGCTATGACTGGCTGCATGAGATTTTGTATTCAGAAGGCTGTAAGTGGTGTGGGCATTGTGATTCGATCGACGCTGTGCTGTTTAGATCGAGCACGCAACGGCTCGCACGCAGTTCGGCCGCAAGATCGAAACCTACGGCACGGTTCAGGAGAAGATCGCCGAAATGGTCACTCGTCATTACGTTGCAGAAGTAGGCAGCAGCAGCAGCACTTGTGTATTTAATTGCTTCAACTGCTATCTTTAGTCAATGACTTACATGTTGAGTGGCACGATGGACAGGGGCGTGATGGATTACCAGCTGGAGGGTGCGATCGGAAAAATTGTCGGATCTGTATGTTTAACAGCTTTTGGTTGTCTGTTCCGTCTTAACAAACTAGTGTCGGTTGTGGTAGTTGCGTAGAGTGACTGAGCTACTGTTCAGGAGAACGCATGGTGGGTGTGCGACGAGGCCATTCAGATTTTGGGTGGAATGGGATTCATGCGCGAAGCTCAGCTTGAACGTGTGCTCAGAGACTTGAGGGTCTTCCGTATATTCGAAGGAACCAACGAAATCTTGCGTCTCTTCGTTGTTCTCACTGGCATGCAGGTAAATTCCCCACTTTTCCGCCACTGCCCGCTTCACTGTCTTACGTCCGGTTTAATATAATTCACGCTTGCATAACGTAATAATCGTTAAATTTGATGTGTACATGTTTAACTGACGGCACAGGAGTCGGGGGTCCGGCGCCAGCCGGGGAAGGGTATGAGCTCAAATTCTTGGGCAGTGGTTAAAAACCGCTCAAAATGGCAATTTTCGGCTCACTTACAGCTAAAAGTGGTGTTTTAAATGCAATTTTAGTATCTGGAATTTGAAAAATCGCAAAAATTTGCTATAAGAATTACTTGCCATAAAAATCGAAGCGCAGTGGGTCGGAAAAAATCGTCTCGGAGGGGTGGTCTTCGCTCGGGGCGGCTTCGATGGGGGTGTGGTCGACCAGGACGCCCTGTTACCTGTAGCATTCAGTTTTTCGTTCACAGAATGGGTTTGTTTACACATTAACTTGGTGTATTAGGCTAGCTCGGGATTTGCTAACAAACCCTGAAAATTTAAGCGAAATCAATGCAGAAATGCCATGTGAATGAGGCCAAAAAGTTTATGTATCATTAAGTTCTATTTTGTTGGCGGTTGTCCTCATTTCAACTACAAATCGTAGCCAATGAATGGCTATCCTGAACCAAGGATGGATGTGTACTGTATAGGTGATGCCTTTATGCTTTATTAATGGTGACTTCAGTTTGCTGGCGGTCATTTGCGCGAGTTGGCTAAGGCACTCAAAAATCCAGTGGCCAATCTGGGCGTGGTTTTGGGAGAGGCAGGTAAACGCGGCGCCCGCACGCTCGGAGTCGGATCCGGCCCGTCCTTATCAGAACACGTGCACTCCAACCTCCAGGGATCTGCTAAATTGGCACGTCTGTCTGCTTTGTCCAGCTCCTTTTGCTACTGCTTTATTTTGTAGACTTCGCAGAGTGTAGAGAAGTTTGGAACTGCCGTAGAGAGTCTGCTCAGGAAACACGGAAAGAATATCATTGGTATCGACCAACCTGTTGTATTGGTGTATTTTGAATTGAAGAACACTTGCAGAAGAGCAGTTCCTGCTTAACCGACTGGCTAATTCGGCCATCGACATCTTCAGCATGGTCTGCGTCTTATCGAGGGCCACGCGCAGTCTCAACCAATCGGCGCCTACAGCTGGCCAAGAGACTTTGATCACCGACATTTTCTGTCGTCAAGTGGGTGATTGATGCAAATTTTTGCCATCTTCAGTCGGTTGTATTAGGCGTCGAATCGCATCGCCCGACACTTGGGTGAGCTGAAGTCGAGTCAGCAGTTGAAAGATTACGAAGGAATGGCGGAGCTGGCTCGGGAAGCGTACAAAACCCAAGGCGTTTTTACCACGCATCCACTCGGTCTCTGAACATGTGATTTGTTTGTACACTAAATTTGATACTGGTTTGAAGTTGCCGTTTATTACCTTACTGGTAGTTACTGTATACTGCTCTGACGTGTGATCGAAGCAAGTGCTATTTTGGTGGATGGAGCTCCAGTTTCTCTTCTTTTTTGTTTAGGTTCTCGGGTGTTCCGTTTAATAAAAACTGTTAGCATATTTGTGTATTGGCTCGCCATGTGCTCTGGCTCTGTTTATGACTGTTTTTGAGGCTGGACTTCGAAGTATTCCGACTTTGAGACTGGTTGGTTGATCGGCTGTCATGTTTTGTACATAGTCTTGTTGCAGCGGTTAGAGAGGCTTATGGATGCAAGATTGGTCGCTCTCGGGAAGGATTGACTTGCTGTGAAATAAACAACGAAAACAGGAGAGTTTGAGTAAACTTTTCTATGAAACGAGCATTTGTTGGAGCGGAGAGTGGTAGCCTTCGACTCAAGCTGTACCCAGTGGCTTGTTGTAAACATTTGAGATTGTTCTAGCATCCGAAAAAATAAATTATAGACGGAAATCACTTTTTTGTTCTAGCTGCGAGTTTTATCTTCGGTGGGCTCACCACCACTCTACATACATGCAGTGTAGAAATGTTTTACATGTGTACAGACACGTCCATCGAAAACGGTATTTGCAATGAATCTTTGCTGATTATGCTATGCGAACGAGATGAGCCACTCTGAGTACGAACGCGTTCCTTTTTAGCCCGAGTCAGATCATTTGAGAATAGATTTGCTGCGTAGTCCTAAAAAGGTTCGTTCACGTTAAAATTTCGAGGAATCCTGAAATATACCTCAATCGAGTCCCAGAGTTCGATAAGCGTATAGCCAAACATTCCTAAGAGCAGTGTAGTAAGCAACAAATAGAGCTTTTCTTCAGTGGTGGTGTAGGGCGTATAAAAGAGAGCGATCATGAACCCAATCGATTCCCATAGCCGATAATTAGCGAATGCCACTTCTAAATTTGGACCGAGCAGCGCCACCCAAAAACCTAAATAGTACAATAGATACAGACGCAGTTGAGAATTTCAAAGCACATACCGTTGATTTGAGTATTCCAAACCCCGTCTGCCATGCCCCAAGCTGCTGCAATCACGTAGAAAATGGCAGTGTCACCTGGATTTGGGGGCCAAATGAGTAAAGTGAATATCATCAGCATATCGACTACAGCTCCAAATACAAACAGTGGCATTCGACCAAAAAGTTGAATCAACGGGCCGAAAACAAGTGAGCAAATTGCGTCCGCCAGACCAAACGACATCATCACGAAGCCAATTTGCGGTATACCCAAACAGCAACCTACGTAAGCCTAAAAAGATACCTTTGCACATACATGTATACGTACATTGTATTATACTTTGGTATATTCTCCAACAATAAACGCTTGTTCCATTCCATTAAAAATAGTGAGTGGAATAAGCAACAGCGGTTTAGGTTTCCGTAAGCTTTCCATTGTCTTTTGCCAGACCACAAACCGAAAGTGCGGAGCCTGCCATCGTGCCTCTTCGTCTTTGCGAAGTGTATTCAGAAAAGCCGCTACAACCAACGTTGCCACCAACGTGCAACAGATGTAGACACCGCAAACTGCCAGAAAAGCTCTCTGAGGGGGTCGTTCAAGGTTCTTCTCAGCGTCCTCCGACAGTGGCTTACTCTCGCCAAAGTACTTGCCGCACGTAGTCTCAATCCTGTCACTGAAGTTTGGTGTTCTGTCCATGGCTGCCTCGAGAATTATCGACGAAATTATGTTGCCAAACACTTGTCCCAGATGGACGATCATGAAAAAGATGCCGAAAAATCGAACTATCACCACACTGGGCGATTCGACGTTGATCAATGCATAGCGCACACCCATTTCTGTCAGATATGTACATTTGGCAGCCCAAGCGCACGAAGCAGAAACACCCAAAAGCAGACTGGCCGGAACTAACGAGTACCATCGTGGCAGAAAGTTCATCAGCATGTACAACATGTACATGGACATGGAGAGAATGAGTGTACGTTTGCAGCCCAGACGACTCAGCATGTAAGGAGGCAGTAGGAGCGAAGACGCAGCCAAGCCAAAGTAAACCACTCCGAGTGACATGGCTCCCAGTCCTTCCGCACTGTTTACGCTATTCTGCAGATTTTGAAGTCCGTGAAAGGCCGATAGAAGAAAGAGAAAAGCGAAACTGATCACAAGTAGATTGATCTTGATTTTGAACTTTTCCTTGTCGGCTTGCTCTTTCTCTGTTGCGCTCATGTTAGCTCGACGACGCTTTCGCGCCAATTTTGCGGCGTATGCCTGGCTGGTCAGCAGTGTCATTTCCTGGTCAGAAACAGCGGTGGAGAAGGAAGCGATGGAGGCCATGCTAGGTCGCAGATATCGCATTCCGCCATCGACTGAGTCCTCCTGCACAGCTGTCTTGAACCGGGTGCGTTTCACTGGCCGCGTGCCGTGGATTGGACAGTTGGGATCCACCACCCACATCTTTCTTCCGTCTACTGACTCCTCCAGTACGATTTCTTCCTCTTCCAGCTTTTTCACAGGCTCCGGCGCCTTCTTTATTGAAGTGCCGGAGCTCCGAGAGCTGCGCGGGCTGAGGCTTGGCGACTCAGATATTCGATTGATCTGAATACGAGGCAAGATGCCGACTGCCGAGCGATTTTCAGGAGTGGCTACGATGGAAGAGACCGCGTCGAAGAATTCGTCGGCCGACTCGTTAGTTCGAGTGCTTGGTTGCTCGGACTCGGAGTTTTCCGACTCCTTCGACTCGTGGTCGCTCAGAATCATGTCCTGCGCTCGCTCGCCTGCCCACTTCAGCATCTCGATGCCCTTGCGTCCAGCGCGACGGAACGAACCCATCCGCATCCAGTTGTGATTGTGCTTTGAAGGGCTGTCCCGAGGTGAAACTGGCGTGCTGAGCGGTGGCGTGCAAACGGTGCTTGCTTTTTTAGCCGGGGGGTCTTTGGCAGTCAGTGAGTTGGACCGGGGTCTGACTTCTTCTGGACCAGAAGTTGAGGTCTTAGCTTTGGTTGCATGGCTTTTCTTTCTGTGCGGGTCACCGAAGCTCGCAGAGCGTTTGACAGAGGCGTCTTTGGAAGCCTTTTTGCCGCCCAAATCTTCGACCAAGCTCCAGACGTTTCCGCCCGACATATTTCAACGAGGCAGCAGCAGTTTACGACCGCCGTCAGAGCCGGTGCAAGCCGGAGGGTGCTGGAAATTTGAGGGCGCCGCGGAAATAAAACACAGTTGAGTAATTTCGGTCTGTCTGGCCATCGCGCATTTTGGCAGCTGCGCGCGACCGCGAACTTAGCGCGCGTAAAAAACCGATGGTGTAAAGCGCTGCCGACTGCCCTCCGCTTAAACGCCAGCTGACGGCAAGTTGACTAACCCTAACAACCGTCCAAAAACTTAGCGGCACCGGCCGTCGCAACCAACACTAATTCGTTACTCTGCCCTCATCGCTCTTGCCACCTACTGTCCTTCGGAAAAGCCTTTGTAAACTGCGGCCCTGCCCCCTCTGAAGGCCTCTTTCTTTCTAACTACGTTTATTCCGAACCAAACAGACTGAGAACAAACAGTAACGCAGAACAGTTTGAGAACTAAAATCCGAACAAGTTAAAGCCGCCAGTGCTGGACGATGCGTTCAGCTGAGCATCTCCGGAGTCATTGGATGTTCCGGCAAAACCGAAATCGAACAGCGCCGGAAAGTTAGATGCCTGCGATGAAGTGTCACCGTCCTACATAACACGCATACGTCATAACGCGTACATGTAACAGTTAGGCACTTAGCGCCGTTTATGGTACCGACACCATAGATGATACCATACATGTAACAGGGGCCCACCCGACTTAGGCCAGACCCCCCGGATGGACCCCCCCCCCGAGACGATTTCGCCGACCCCCCTCCGATTTTTCTGGCAAGTAAATTTTTGAGCAAATTTTTGCGATTTTTTACAATTTCAGACACAAAAAATTGCCAAAATCACCTGCAAAACAGCACTTTTTAGCTGTATTTCAGCCCAAATTAGCGATTTTTAGCCCAAAAATTGCGAGTTTTTCGATTTTTGAGCGTTTCTTAGTGCCCTACCCCCCTCCCAAAATTTTGGCTCTGACCCCCCGGCCGACGCCAGACCCCCCAACCATACATGTACTAGGGGGGGGGGGTTTGGGGGGTTACCCCCCTGCTGGAAAGGCCAAACCCCCCTCACCCCCCCCCGAGACAGGTTAAGGGACCCCCCCGACCAAAAAATACAAGTGGTGGTAGTGGCTCCAGTATTAACAAACTGGGTCAGAAATCACTAATTTTTAGCCAAAAATTCACTTGAAAAGCCTTTGGAAACCGAATTTGGCGTTTCCACTGCTGATATTTAAGAAAAATCGGTGTTTTTGGAAGCTCTTTTTGTCATTTTTTGCTTGTTTTTAGCTTTAAAACGCTATTTGGCAGCTTAAAATAGCGATTTTTAGCGTCCTTACTGAAAAAAACGTGCTAAAAACGCATTTCTAGGCGTTTTGGAGCTTTTTGAAATTTGGGACCCCCCACCTGGGCGAAACCCCCCCTCGACCCCCCACCTGAGGAAAACCCCCCCCTACCCCCCTCCCCCCAGGTCGGCCCGGAGCTGTTACATGTATGCCCCCAACCCCCTCCCACATCGGCGGATGACCTGTTACATGTATGGATGATACCACTCTGTTCAGATTTCGTACCATATGGTAGTGGATGGGAAGCTAAAGGGAGCAGTCTGTGCGCAAGGCCGGTCCCCGGGCCACAGAATGCATCGGCACCCCTCTCGCAAAAACCGACCCAAGTGGTGTCAGGTAAACCCGCAACGCCTTAAGTCTGAGTGCAACTAGGCATGCGAGTACTTTAGCTTTTTTATATGGTAGTGGTACCATGATACCGGCACCAATGGCCATGGGTAGGGGTACCATGGTCCCCACCACAGGCCCCGAACCATACATGTACATGTACTAGGGGGTTTGGGGGTTACCCCCTAGCTGAAAAGACCAACCCGCCTCACACCCCCCTCCGAGACAGATTAAGGACCCCTCACCGACCCAAAAGTCCTTACTGGAAAAAACGTGCTAAAAAGCATTTCCAGGCGTTTTGGAGCTTTTTGAAATTTGGGCTGGGCGAAAACCCCCACTCGACCCCCACCTGACCAAACCCCCTACCACCTCCCCCAGGTCGGTCGGGAGCTGTTACATGTATGGCGCGAACGTGGGGGTACCATATACGTACAGTACGGTGCCGGTACCTTATACAGTGCCACTAGCCTAGGTACCGGTATCATATATGGTGTCGGTACATAAATGGACCGGAAAAATCCGGAGGGGGTCTGGAGACCTCGGGGGGAGTCGGGGAGGGGGACGGCCGGCAGAGGAGGTATGGACCGGCGTGGTAAACCCCCTCACCCCGGCCCATGTACAGTATGTGTCGGCACCATAAACGGCATTATAAGTGCCTGGCATTATAAGCGTGTATTTGAATAGTTTACATGTAAGGGGAGCTCGGCTGTTTCTCCCTACCGGCTAGGGCCAGGCAGCAACTGTGTGGCCAATTTTATACAATGAAACACTAAAATCCTCAACCCCCTCACTCCGACGGATTACATCTACCCTTGAAAGTGCCACAACCATTTTTTTGAAGAATTTGACCAGTCGTACTACCCTCAAAGAACGAATTTGACGCAAACCTTGTTCGGGGAGCTCATTCCAAACAAGGACAAAAAGTTGGCTGGCGTTGCACTCTCGCCGCTGGTGTTCAGGTCTGCAGATCCGAATCCGAACATTCTGCCAACGTCCGAGCTGGGCGACTTGGGAACAACTGATGCAGCTGCACGCGAACTCTCGTGGCTTACACCGGAAAGCAAGGCTGCAATTTGAGAAACCTGCTACACTACTAACGACTCATCTACTAAGACCTACAGCATTCATCCGTCTGCTTGCCAGTGTTGCTCGTCTCCTTTGACTGCAGCTTGATACTGAGTTCACCTTCAGCTTTCTTGTCGGTCTCAGCAGAACTGGCACGAACGAGCGGCAGGGGTACCGGGGTCATGGGCACCACTGGTTGGCTCGATTGCACATTCGGGCGGTTGACAAGGGAATCGGACTCTAAACTACTACAGTACCTACTTCACCATTCTGACTACCGAAAAAGACCACCTTTCAGGAGTAGATCATCAGCACTTTAGACTAACACAGAGTTCGTGCGGCTTTTGGATAGCAAAATTCCCTGACCTTTCCCTGACTTTTCCATGACCAAAGTCAAAATTCGCTGACCAACCAGTTTGAGGAAACTGCAACCAATGTGAAAAAAATTTTGAAAAATTGACTGTAAAACGCATTTAAACGGTATTCAGAGGGTAAATTTCCGGTTTAAGTAGGAGTATTATAAAAGAAGACCGATTTTCTAAAGGTGTTGTGTAAAGTTCTAACCGGACTACTTGCGGTGAGATGTTTCCGCTACTATCATTTTTCCCTGACCAGACACCAAATTCACTGACTTTTCCCTGATTCCTTGACTTTTTATTTAAATTCCCTGACTTTTCCATGACTCCCTGACTTTCCAGGTTCCGAACGAACCCTGTAACAGCTGAAGGATGTGTGTATATGTATACCCACCCACCCACCCATTGTTTTGTTTCCTCTAACCAGTAAACCCACAGCATATCGTACGTACAGTAAGGACGTCTATAGCACTGGTATACAATGTAAGTAGGCACCATACTGGTACAGGTGCTTAGAGTAGTGATTAGGGTACTACGGCTACGATAAGCCACTGTGATAGTGCTACCATATATTGGTAAGTAGGCTAACCATAACTAATGCCGCACCAAGTGCTTGACTATCACTTACGTATTCAAACAAACAAACAAACAAAAAGAGAGTGTTTTTTGTTATCACTAAGCATGTGTTAGAAAGACTGACCGTTAGTGCTGGTGGAGAATCCGGAGTGGGAGGAGTTGTAGGAGCAGTTGCTGGAGACTGTCGACTCCAGTTCATCAGGCACAGTCTCCGTTCTTTTCTCAACTGCACTCGGCAGCGATTTGAAAACAGACGCCAACGACGCTTCTGACTGTGCACTGTTGGATAATCGCTGTAAATCGAATTTGCGCGACTCTCTCCCCAATAGAAATCAGACGGAAACCATTTTCTTTGCAGCTGGAACGGGACTGCAGACCGGAGGATCGGCGAAAGTGACACTCAGTTTCTCGCAATTGTTCTTCTTGTCGCTTAGACTGCGCTTCTGTGGCGGCACTGACTCGGCAACCTCTGGCACAACTCTAAACCAAATCCAATCAGAGCACTTCGATCACTTCATCAACTGAACCATACACCTGTGGAGAGTCTATATATAATGTACTGTATGTACCGTACATGTAACAGGGGTTCCGTCTCGGTCTGTCCCACTCGACTTAGGCCAGACTTCCACCGAAACGATTTTTCCGACCCCTCCGATTTTTCTGGCAAGTATATTTTTTAGCAAATTTTTGACTTTTACAATTCTTTAGAATTTCAGACATTAAAATTGCCAACATCGCCTGTAAAAGAGCACTTTTTGGCTGTATTTGAGTCCAAGGTCTGGCCTAAGTCGGGTGGGGGGCGACCCCCTGTTGCATGTATGCTAGAGTCTGATGGTGTTGATCCATCAACAAAAGAAGAAAAACACTGCAACGGGTCGGCCCAAAACCAACATTTGGATTCGGAGCCCCATTTTACTTATAGTTTTACCGAGCATCTTGGAAAACGGGTGCAAATATTTTGAAAGATTGACCCTTTTATACGACGCCCTAACCCAAAAGTCTGCCAAAATGAGAAAATTCAATAAATCCTGTACAAAGTGTTCAGTCCCCAGAATTCCAAGACACTTTCTCGAGATGGATGGTTGAGCAATGCCAGTGCCATGTACAGTACACCCCATAGAATGACGCACCTCTCCTCGTTAGGCTCAGGATCGGGAGATTTTTGAAGGTTAGTGGCGGCGGTGGTCGGTTGTGGTTGCGGTTCCTCCGGAACGACACGTGGATGAGAACTAACGACAGGGTCGCTCAATGACGTACTCAACTCAATTTGCTGAAAGAAAGACATGTTGCTGTTGTCAACAAACAGCGCTCACTTTCTGCTGTTCTCGCTCTCTATCCAATATCTCTTTGCGGACTTTCACAATCACAGCCCAATGCTGGTCGGCCTGCTTCTTAAGCTGACCGCTTTTCAGCCAAAGACAAGCCAACTCAACGCACAACGTCTTCCAAGGCAGTACACGGCATTTTTTCACTAAATCCGCATTCGTTCAGCAAGCGAAGAAAACAGTCTTTCCAGTCTACCGTTTCCAGATTTGCTCTTTAGCTGCTCATTTAGCTCGTTGATCTGAGCGCTCACTTCCCGATCGCCGGTGTCCAGCTCAATCTTCTCACGCTCCAGCTGTCGTCTCAACTGCACGCGTTCCATTCGATCGTAGGTGTCGGTATTGTCTTTGAGCAAACGTTCGTTCTCGGTAAGGGCGCCCTCCCAGCTAGCTCTAAATTTAGAAACTTATTTAGTCTGCGCATAGAAACTTATAACTCCGACATGGGCGACCGTTTGGATTTTTTTAACCCTTAGAGACGGTTAAGGCTGGGTACATACTGTACATGTGGCAGCGCTGAAGCAAGGTTGACGAGGGCGTATTAAGCAAGAAGTCCGGTTTTTGCGAAAATCTGTTTTGCCTTGCTTTCGGTAAAATAAGATTATTTTAGGCTCTAATTCCAGTGGGTCTACAGAAAATTCTGTCAAAAGAGTCAGCCTAAGAGGAGCAACCTCATGACAACCCTTCGTCCGAGTCTGGTGCTGTGTCACTTCATCGCTTTTATTTCAGTGCACATCACTTATTTCTTAGGTTGCCGCAGAGAAAGAATCACTGCGCAGACAAAGAGCAAGCTTACGTACTCTTCCTCGTTTAGTGCCTTCTGAGCGATCTCCAACTTTTCATTCAACAGCTGTTTTTGCTTTTGCGACGCCATGTACGTCTCCTTCACTCTAAATTGGTATTAGGTTAGTCATTCAAAATCATTCCGACAAAAAGAGATGGACCTTTCGATGCTGGTGCGATTCATCTGCAAACTCTGATACAGCAACTTAACCCTCGAATCAATTTCAGCAGTCAGCAGTTTGCTCTTTGTGGCATGTTCTCGATGCAGCTCACTTTGCGTTTCTTGCTCTGTCACGGTAGACAAAACATAATTATACGTACAGTCACGCGTAAAACTCGCGGGAACATACCTACACAAACTTTTTTGTAAATAAATATACATCAACTTTTTTTTTGGATATCGCCCAAAATAGCCTGCTTGTTAAGCAATATGGCTGTAATTTACAGGGTTTATAAACAACTGTGCTGACTATATTCTGCAATTTAGTGAAAAAATTCGCATGTTTATAAATTACAGTACACTACACATTGGCAGGATGATAGATCTTGCCTTGGACACCAGTGTACTTACAGTACGCAAAGTTCATACAGATTAGGGTTTTCCAAATTCTCTAATTTTTCCCTGACTTTCCCTGACCAGAGTATGTACTAAAATTCCCTGACTTTCAAGAAAACTCACAAAAACATAGTTAATCTTTTCAAGCACCTAAGTTAGTGATTTCTTTGCATCTACAGACTTACTACTTGCATAAATACTGTTTGTCATACGTACACTGTACCAAATGATTTTCTAAAAAAATGGAGAATTTGGTTTTGAAAACACATTTAAAACGTATTCTGAGCACATATCTGAAATTAATAGTTTCAGTAGTTTAAAGAGGCCTGGTTGAGCCGTTGCCTAACCAGGACGAGAAAATATTTAAAAATTAGCCTTCAAAAACGCATTTTAAAGCTACTCTCAAAATGAAATTAAAAGTTTCAGTAGTTTGAAGATGCCTGAGAAAATTTTGAAAAATTAGCCGTCCAGAACGCATTTTAAAGGTCGTCTCAGCATTCATTAAGAGTTTGAGTAGTTTGAAGCGACCTAATCAGTGCGAGCAAATTTTGAAAAATTCCTGATTTTCCCTGATCGGACAGGAAATGTCCTGATTTTACCCTAACCTCCTTGCCTTCCGTGACCCGTATGAACCCTGTTACGGGAACCTTGGAAAGCCAAAGCTTCTAAATCGTAGCAAACCGGTTTTTCTCAGAAACGGAAAACATTTACATTGAAAGTATTGTGAAAGTGTTTCTCCAAAAAGGCAAAAACGAGTGATTTGAAATCAACAAGGTCAATGTTCTCTTTTTTGAATCATACAATTAAATTTATGCCAACTTTTTCATCAACTTGCAGATTACACAGCAAGAACAGTTGTTCATTCCATAAACCTTAAAATTTTGCCCAAATCAGTTGATAATTCACTGAGTAGGCGAACCGTTTGAGTGAGCTTCAAAAGTACAGTAAATGCACATTAGCATTTTTTATCTCTATACAACAGTAGTTTGTTACGCAGTGTGATAGTCGGGATTCAAGTATATACATTTAAAATAGGTTCAATACGTACCTTCGGTGTTCTTCTGCAACTGAGACATCTCGTTGATTACTAGCTGTGTGCGCGATGCTAAAGGCAGCATTAAATTGATCTAAACCTTGCACAAGACGCACTGTGCCTCCCCATTACTTGGTAGCTTATGTATACCTGAGCTGCCCCATCTCAAATCATACATTTCGATTTGGGTAAGGTAAATTTACTGTCCGAACAGACAACAAAATGAGCAGATTTGGTAGAAACTAGAATATCTCATGAACGACCTTTCTCTTTCCCACATTTAGTTCATGCGTTTTAAACATACACTACATAAAATCATAAACCTAAAATTACAGTAGTTTTATTCGTCTTAATTTCCAGGTCAGCGTTGCTTGTCAACCCCGGACGGTACGGGAGACGCCCATTTCGCCGCCGTTTGCCGCGAGCCTCTTCGCCGGTTTTTTCGAGCCAAGTAGCACTACGTAAAAGGTGTTAATTCTAAATTTGTTTAGGCAAACATTCAATTATACCCGACCCACCCACCTATGCGAATGAACCAACTCAACCAACTGAACCAGATTAAGGCGAAAAGCCTCGGGGTAAACTGGCTGCGACAAAATGGGTGACTGACCCCAACCGCACGGCACCTGCCTGACTCAGACAGCATCATTCTGAGCCACTGACCTCGAACTATGCGAGCAGACTGAGGCTTCAACAATAGGCACGTACCAGACTGCTGTAGCACCATCCGCAGGTGTTGTTCCGGCTCGATCGGTGTAGCCACCGGTTGCTTCTTGTCCTTCCTCTCTTTCGCAGCCCGTTTCGCAGGTGGCGGCATCATCGCCTTTTTCCAAACAGTCACTGAACTGCACGAACCAAAACTATACGTATAACATTTGAGTACATAGCTCTATACGTAGATTAGGTATTATTCTATAGGGCGAAATTGCTCAATAGCTACAAAAGTTTATTACAAAACGTAGAGGCAAACATGCTGCCTAGTTCATCCATGTAACAGGTCTGGGCCGGCCTGGGATAGGAGAATTTCTCCCAGGGAGGGGGGCCGAAATGTTAAAAAGCTCCAAAAAGCCTGGAAATGCGTTTTTAGCATATTTTATTCAATAAGAATGCTAAAGATCGCTATTTCAAGCTGCCAAACGTTTAAAGTACCCCTTCACAAAAGTAAAATATCTCGAAAACTTGAAATCCTACAGACTTCTAGATGGAAAGAGCAAGTTTCGTTACCCCCTGCAACGTTACCCCACTATATATAGTATTAAAGTAGAGGGCTTTTAAGAGGATCTTCTAGCTTCAAAGGGAAGCGAGATATGGCCGTTCAAAGTTGGCAATGTCTGTCAAACAGATTAACTGTAATATCGCTTACCTTCCTCCTTCTCCCCGATTTTGTATTCAATATTTTGTAAGGGGGTTTAACCTTGGGGTTATGAACATTTTAAGGGGGGGAGAAAGTTGAAACTGAATTTTAAGTTGAGTTTTAAAACTTTTTTTTCTAAAGGGGGTATGATTCCCCTAATCGATATAATGGGTTAGGTGTAGCTTAGCTGGGGAGAATCAGGGAAGGTAAAAAATGGACTACTGTATATATTAATTAATGAACTTTCTTATGACTGTATGACTCCGGAGCGTGCCTATACCGATGCGTCCCATAGGGGGTACTTTTATGTTTTCAACACAGGCCCTCCGGAGCGTGCCCTATACTCATGTGGGCTTAACCGACTTTTAGGGGTCCTAATGAGGGCGTATATCTCAGGATCTAAGCAGAGCACATTAATGAAAATTTCAGCAATCTTTTAAGAATTTTTTATCTTTCATTTAAAAAAGGATTCATTCAAATCCGTTGAGATTTGCCTTAACTGACTTTTAGGGGTCCCTCCATTTATACCTATATTAATTAATCACTTTCTTGCTTAGGCTTAGGCTTAGGCTAAGGCTTAGGCTCAGGCTTACGCTTAGGCTTAGGAGTCAACTGAATACGGTAGATAAAATTGAAATTTTTGTTAGGGACCCCTAAAAGTCAGTTTTGCCACCGCTGTAGCAACTGCAAATCTCAACGGATTTGAATGAATCCTTTTTTAAATGAAAGATAAATAAATTCTTAAAATATTGCTGAAATTTTCATTACTGTGCTCTGCTTAGATCCTGAGATATACGCCCTCATTAGGGACCCCTACAAGTCAGTTTTGCCCTGAATCAGGGGTGTCCTCCTAGGGGTATTTTTATATTAGGGAAACAGGGCCTCCGGAGCGTGCCTATACTGATGCGTCTCTAGGGGTACATTTTGTATAGCTATATTAGGCAAACAGGCCACCCAGGGCGTGCCCTATGTTGATGTAGTGTTCATTAGACTCGCCAGGCGAAGGGCTTTCTTCAAATGATATAAGACATGACCATTTTGGACGATTTTGAAATTTTGCCAAAAAAATAATTGATAATCGATATTTATCGATAAAACTTGTTAATTTATAATTAATTATGATCATTAAAAACATTAATTTCTGTTTGGGATCGGTTTCTGATTCCCCCCAGTTACACCTGATCCGATATAATAATCAACAAGGAAGGACCTTCTTTTTTAATAAACAGTAAAGAAGACAAGAACTCGTGCTAGGCTGCAGGCGGGGGAGGGGACCCGCCGACTAATCAAAATCAAAATCAGCGCAGCTCAGCGGCGCCGGCGGCGCCAATCAGTTTCGGACCAATCAATGACAATCAGCTGGGATAGTAGCGCCATCTTACGACGATTCTGACAATCACGATAAAATGACGTATACTATAGAGCACGGCGAACACGACGGTTTTCAATGTACCAAATAAAAACCACAAAAAACAATACAGAATTTCAAGAGTTCGTTCGTTCTTGAAATTAACGGCACTTTATAGTAGCACAGGAAAATTTATTCCCTTTCAAAATATTTTATTATATGAAGTGCGGAGAAGGAGAGCAAGCAAACAGCAGGCAGTCAGAGTGGAGTTTTTAGATTGGAGAAGGAGCAGTACATTTTGGCGCGTTTCGAAGGTCCAACGGTTTTGAGCGGTGGCAGTTTGATTTCCTGGCGAGGCTTCTGACTTTCGGGTCGAATCTGGAACTCGCTCTGCGCTCTCTCCGTGCTGAACCGTTCTCTGCGAGCCACTACGCTGAATCGTCTGGTATCAGACAAACTGCTGGCGGCCGGTTCTCTCATTCTTTCTTCTTGATCGAGCGTATACCGGCGCAGATCGTGCACCGAGCGCTGTTTGGTGCTGGCGCACATCACACCTCTCAGTCGTTCGGTCAGACTTTCCACAGCACTGCTGCTGCTAGTCGACGAGCTCTTGCGTTTGATTAAGGCGAAATCGTCGAACGAATGGGTCAGCGGACTGCCGGTCGAACTGACATGGAAAAACTGGCGCACCTTCTGGCTTCTGGCAACGTTCCGTTTCTCTGAGTACATGCGGTCCAAAGAGCGCACGCTAGATGAGCGGTGTTGTTTCGGCGGACGAACAAACCTCACGCCCACCTACAGAACATTTTGTGTGCAAAAACTAGCTGTTGTCCAGTTAAACCTTGATTCTGATTTCCGGTTCTTCTGACGGACTGCTGCTGCCGCTAGAAGGCGGCGGCGATTCGAAACCTTCGGAACGGATAACACGTTGCAGCACCGGCAACTCAGCGACGCTACGTGACTTTTTCTTGCCCTGAAACACGTGCGACGGAAATTGATGGCAGCCTTTAGGAGTTGCCTGCAAATAAGTGCTTAGGAAATTGGTGGAAGCTTTCTGGTTAACCTTAGCTTTGTTTGAGCGCGTCAGGTGCACCCAGCATTCGCTAATTAGATTGGCACATTGATTTTGATGGCGCAACGCAATGGTGAACGCCGTCTCGCCACTTGAGTTTTCTGTCTGCAGCAGCTGACTCAGTGTCGCTCTGCTAAGTGTCATTGCTTTGCAGATTATCTTTTCAATCATAGCTTCACGGCCGCTGCGAGCCGCCATCATCAGCGCTGTGTTGCCCACTTGATCGGTGGCCAGCAGGTCAATAAAAGTCTGAAAATATCCACTCCACTCATAATTAGTGCTAATTGTGCCGGCCACCTACCGTTTGCAGAAGCATTTGCACGGTAGACGCGTATCCAAGAATTGTAGCGTGCATAAGTGGCGTTTTACCCAAGCTGTCACGCGCATTTACATCTGCACCCTCCTCCAAAAGACGACTAATGATTTCCAGCTGAAGCACGTTTGCAATCAACTCTGCCAAGAAACTGCGCGCTTTTTTACTTGATGAACACAGTCGTCTATGGTGAGGATGGTGGCAATCAGAGGGATCGGATTGTTGGCGAGTTTGTCCATCAGAGTGTGACTTTTCCTCAGTGTTTCGTTCAGTTCCACCACCAGACCACAGGTGGACCGGAGGTCGTCGGCCGAGTCGGTGCCAGACATACTTTGAGCTGAGAGGATCGGTGTCAATTGTTGCCAGCGCCTGTAAGCCCGACTGACTTCCGAGATTTTTGCAATTAACTGCCGGCCGTAGCCAGTTGTCATGGAAATAATCGCGCCTTGTTCTGGCTTATAGTTTGATGTGATTTGTTGCTCACCGACACTGCCCGCACCCTCGCACTTCATAAACAACTTGTGCTAACTTGGCTCTTCTTGAACACCTTGGTCACAGTGCTTGGATGCATTTGCAGACTGTACTCCGCTATTTTGTGAATATCCTCCGCAACTGTGTAAAGCACACCTTTAGGTGAAGGTTCAAAACAAAAACTCAAGTCAAGTCAAGTCATTTATGCCATTTAAAACTCTACACCAGCAAAGCCAGTAAATGAGTGGCAATAAAACTAACACGTCAAAAAACATAACATGCTGACGGACAGGAGTACTTACAGTTGTGAATATAAAACGTGTCCGAAAGATTTTCTAACTTCGTAAATGCTTCCCTAGGTAGAAAGAAAACTGTGACACCAGACCGACACAATTTAGTACGGTTGACTACGCAAATGTCAGTGATCCGGTAAGTATGTACAGTTCAAGAAAAGCCACAAATTGACAATCAAGTATGCTATGTATTAAAGTAGATTTATGCGCACTAGTAAAAACACTGGAAAGCGGGCCGGCCGCACGATACAAAACACAATAGACACTGAGCCAAATCATCATTACTCTTCAGTATGCACTGTGCACATGTGCTAATAAGATGAGACGCTGACGTAGTAGATCAAAACCCCATCACCGAACACTTGCCGTTAATCTTTATTGCACACAAATCGCAAGAATTGGAAGAAAGCTAATAAATTTTGGTTAGTAGAGTTTTCCTTCGTCCGTGGCCAACTTAGTTTTGAACTGGTTCAGTTGTGTTGGTGATGGAGACAGTTTGCTCGGTGGCAGCGCCCTCGCTAGTGTTCTTCTCGTCTGTCAAACCACGCACATGGCGATGGCGGTGATGATGGTGTTTGTGACTCTTTCTGTGCTGGTCACGATGCGAACGGCGTCGTGAACTGTCTTTTTGTTTGCTGCATCGGCGCTTGCTGCTTTTCGATCGTAACGACCTTGCGTCCATCACAGGCGCCTGCGGTCCCTCACTGCCAAATTCAGACATCCACAGCTGCGATGAGACTTCGGGCACGTCAAACGATTCTTCTGAAATGTCTGAAGCATATACGCACTCATTACCGACGCCGTTGACCGCTGCCACTCACTGGGGGTGGGGTTCCGCATGCCGGCGGTAGAAAGTGAGATCTGCAACTCTGAATTCATTCTGCGCTCCAGTGCCTCTGGCGATATGGTCACACCCTCTGCCCTCAGATCTTCCAAAATCCAGTTTTCGTTGCTGTCGTCCTGGTGAACTGCAGTACGGTTGACTGTGGCTTCTGACACTTTACTTGACTCCGGTCGGTTGACGTCGAGTGGCAAGAGTGCATTGTGGGATCTTGTCTTTGAACTCTGTGACGCTGTCGAGTGTAGAGACGCGGACGGCCTGCAGTGCAGTGTCACTTCTACTTCCACTTGATAGCCGACCAGGTAGGAACAGACCGAAGAAACTGCGTCGTCGAGCAGCTCGCCCAACAACGGCACTCCCCGCCCGCCCGAACCCTTGCTCACTCGATGTGCCAGAAAACACAACAACAAACAAAACAGCAACTCCACTAACATGGTCACTAACAATAAATACTACACTCCGAGAAGAATCCACACCATATATGTAGAAATAGGTAGTTTTATCTTTGGTGCGTCAAAAAACAACCAGCAGATTTTTGCTGTAGCAACTGTATGTATTATATTACAAAGACTATATTACGAACTATATTATAAACGACATTATAAACTACGGTCGAAGAACGAATGCGAGCCCAACAACCGCTGATGTGTACCGATTCCATATTACCACCTTCTCGTAGTAATTGCGGGCGGCGCGTATACAAATCGCCTGCCTGAAAACGGAAACGGTACGGATGTGCGATACACTGTGTGTGGTACACCAGGTTTTCCAATGTCACAAATCGCCTCCTCGAAAGTAGGAAAGTTGGAAAATTGCAAGTTGAATCACAAGAGAAGAGAAAGTAAAAATGCTTGGGTGTAAGTCTAAGTTGAAGTGTGAAAAATCTTGCTTTGAGCAGGACCAACCATAATAAGCTAAAGCTTAATATCTCGCATGCTTATTTGCAACTTAAGATGTGCCCTTAAATAAACGTATGGCGTTGTGGGTGGCCCTGACTCCACCTGGGGTCGTTTTTGCGAGAGAATTACCAAAGCATTCTGTGACCCAGGACAGGAGGCATCGGCCTTGCGCACAGTCTCTCTTTAGCTTCCCACCCAACGATGGTACCCATTTATTTACTTACCGTCACTGGCTTTCACTGGTCTGATAACAAGCCTAAATCTAAGGCAACATACACTACCTAGGTTCGGAGTTGGGATTGTGACTACAATCAAAATTGAGAACACACTATCGCAATGAGACTTAAACTGTACGGACAGTATACGTGCGTACGTACTGTATCACAACAGCAAATCAAAACAGTTGGACGAAGCTGCCTCCAGTGCAAGAGATCAGCATGTAAGTGAAGTTTACGAAAGAAATATGTGCATAGCTCCTAAAAGTGCTCAACTGCTGTTATTTGTTTTTGTTTTTTATCTTGGCTGTTCTTGTGCATGTTTTCATGTCCTGATTTCCATCTTGTCTGAGTTCCATTTTTCATACTTTCTATTCTCCAACTTTCCCGCTTTTTGGGAGGCGATTTGTGCCCGCCCGAGTATAGTGTGCCATGCCATTGCCAAACATTGAAGGAAAGAGCCACACGAGGAGAGCGCTGAACTGACTGATTGACATTTGGTGGCAGAAAGAAGAAGAATTAAGTTTGCCCGTTTTATTGACATGTAAAATGTCCGGGCTTCTTCGACAGGCTGTTAGCCAAGTACGTTGGCGATCTATACATACAAGTGCAACAGCAGGTAGATTTTGTGGGTTAGATGAGGTGTAGCTTGGGGGAATAAGGGAAGGTCAGAAATGGACTGTATAATAATTAATTAACTTCCTTATATGACTATAGGGTAAACCGCGGTAGCTTTGAACAGGCGTGAGGCGCGTTTTTTGCGCCGCATGGCGCCTGCGCTGCGGTTTCTCTGTTTCCCCATAGCTACACCTGGTCCGATTTTGTTGTCCTGTACTGAATAACATAGAAAATGTTTGGTGTTTTTGAAGAGTTGACTATCTGCTATCTACTCTTTCTTCATTAGTGAAAAGTGAATAGTGGATCGTTTCGTTATTTTGACTCATCGGCGTGAGTCATGATCTGTCTGGTGACAGTGCGGTTTTGTTGAGGTCGAGCGTATCGGTGCGACGGTTACTGGCTGGAAGATAACAAGCCACGTCGGCCGCCGGTGACTGAGGAAGAACGCATAGAAGCGGCTAGACGGTATGGCATGCGCATAGAGGACTACGAGCCGTACTTGGACACAGAGGCTGCTGCTGGCGACTACCCCAACTATGGCATCGTTACTCCCGACCACAGAGATCCCTACGAAAATTTCTCCTACCGCTTCTACAGGCGAAATTGGGGAGAAGGAGTGAGTTTTTGAATTAAACTGAATTTTTATTGCCGGCCTATCTTAACCAAGCACTTCTCGTAATAGCTATATTATGCATTGTATTTGTATGGGAGAGGTACCGTAGTACCACTACCCTAAGTGCCGGTATGCTACCATTCCCATACACGGCGTTAAGTGTATGTCGTTCATCGACCGATCACCATCTTTTAGTGTCTTCTGGCGGAAATTTTTATGCACCATTCATTTTCAGTAGTTGTTAGGTATTTGTGTTTTCTGTGTGATCTACTGGATTTGTAATTTGTACTGTCGGCGCGACGTTGCTGTATGGAGTAGATAGAATGTGCGATTAGATAGAAAGAAGCACGACAGCATTGAACAAACGTAAAAACACAATATTACCGTCTGGTCGAAATTTGATTACTAGTATTAGGTGCGTTCTCTCTCTCTAACAGGGTGGTCTGCCCCCACCGACTGATGCCAATAATATTACGATTTTCACCTGTATTTCAGCCACTATTTTTACAAGAAAATTCCAATTTTTGCTTGTCCGCTGTTACACCTGGGCTGACCTTTTATTTTGTTCCTTTTTCCGGCTTCGTACCATGTGCTTACCAAGACTCTCTCATGCGTTGATGTTTTGACGAAATTTCTAGTGTCATTTTTAATTGGCTCTAGTTTGGCAGTTTGTAGGTGCCGTTGTATTGGGAAAGTTACAATCCGCACAAACAGTCGTTCACGGGAATTGAGGATCCAAGAGCCGCTGCAACGTGCGTCCAAAGCAACTCTTTTTATTCTTCCGGACGTCGTTGTAACCACTGCTTTGCTTCAGGCCATGGAATTTCTTCAGTTTCATAGGCTGGTGGGTTATGGTGGCAGTTGCCTGTTGGTATGTTCTCTACAAAAACAATATGACCATTACCAGTGTCAAGGTAAGCAGCCTATCAAGGAAGCCAAGTTTTTGACAGTTTGCCTTCTTATTTACCAGATGCCGAAGCAGTTTGCGTGGGATTTCAAGCGAGCGTTTCCTTACACCGACCCTAGAGCTTTTCCTTTAGTCAACTATACGTTTGAGCCTGCCGACGCGCCCGATGAGGATGAACATCATGGTCATCACTGAACTGTTGTACTTGTAGGAATAGAATGAGTCCGATGTTCTAGACGCCATTCATTCGTTTCTCCGCTCTGCGATTATTGTGTGAGTTATAGTTATGCTGTACAGTGTCTAGTGACTATATTAACTACGTTAGATTCAGCATAAATTTTCTTTCGGGCTGTTGATTTGTTCCTGATATGGGTTGTACCCTAAAATGATTTTTACCTCTGTGAGCGTTGATAGTGATGACTGTTCAGTGATGTCAAGTTTCATAGCAGTCAGGTAAGTCAAGGTATGAAAGTTTTGTTGCTTCATTAACAGTGCATGCAAAACTTAATTTTACGTTCAGATCAGAAACCTTTTTGAATGCGTGCTTGAATTTATAATTCAAAATTTTCTGGTCCTGGTTGGTTGGCGTCCCAACCAAACCTCTTGTAATTGTTAAACCTGTTAATTTTATGCTCAGAACACCTTTTTAAATGTGTCCTTAAGCTAAAGCTGTTCTTGTTCTGTTT
This sequence comes from Sabatieria punctata, assembly GCA_030248155.1. NCBI lineage: Eukaryota > Metazoa > Nematoda > Chromadorea > Araeolaimida > Comesomatidae > Sabatieria > Sabatieria punctata. The sequence goes on along the minus strand of JASANB010005196.1, from coordinate 9,422 downwards.
ATGCCATAGCTCAGCCAGGCTACTTCAATAATTGTAACCTTGGTTTCGAAATTCGTGGGTGCGCCACATGTTTGCTTTGTTATAATCTGCTTGAAAATCACATCAAAATTTGTTTTGTTGGTTTTTTGAGTTTGCCTTTGAAAAGTCAAGGAATTTTCTTATTTTGGTCAGAGGAAAGTCAGGGAATTTCGGATCTGTATGAACCCTGAATGTGCTACATTTATCAGTCACTGATAGATATTTCATCTAATAACTATGATACCTTCTACGATGTATACTGGAAGTGATACCATAAGAATGGTAGGGTTGTCTCACGCCATCGTGTATGACTGGTTGAGCGCATCAACGCACCCAGTACCATAAATTTCAATCGGATTTGAAATCAGCGTAACTTGTTACCTATATGGCGGCACCACTCTTGTTCTTAGCGCAGTTTGACGCGGTCCCCACAAATTGGATTCTTTCTTGGATACCCCACAAACGGTGTTGAAGTTCCTGTTACCCTTAATTTTTGCCATTTCAGTATTTTATTTTATGCAACGCTTGCAATCATACTTTTTCGCATTAATTTAGCTGTGTTACGGATATTCACAGCCTTCTAGTAGATTTTAAACAATCAAGTGGGTTGCATCTTCGTAAATCGCGCCACAGAAAATCAGTCCCCGTTGAAACGTGCGACCAAATGCTAAATACTAAACTGCGCCGCTCACACAACAAACACACATGGGCCGGGAAAATCCGGAGGGGGTATAGAGACGTCGGGGTGGGGGGTCCCCCAAAAATGTCCAAAAAAACGCCTATTTTGCCTTAAATAAGCGAAAATTTTCTCCCCCGGGAGGCGGGGTGGGGCGAAGGGGGTATGGACGACCGAGGGGGTGGTATTGGCCGGCGAGGGGAGGGGGTTGCTATCGCCGTTTTAGCATAAACTTTCTTGTAGCGCGATTATTCGAATATATTGCCCATAACTAAAAATCGTACCAAGTGCGCCATAGCAAGTGTCCTTCACACGCGGCTGTTATTAAATCGCATTTTTCTAATTTTTGATGAAATCGAATGCGGTTTTTTGCCTGAATTTTCATATCCGGTCATGCTGTCGGCCTTTTTAGCTTATTTTCATTGTCGTAGCGCGAGTTATTAAAAATGGTTGCCCATACCTACATGTAGTCGAGAAAGGCGTTACTGTTTATAGCGTTATTATGGCTCCCGCAAGCGTTTCGCGTTGGCCGGAAAACGTTGGCATTTTGGCTGTTGAGCTTTACTTTCCCAAGCTTTACGTTGATCAGGCTGAACTGGAGGAGTATGACGGTGCTTCTGCTGGAAAGTATACCATTGGTCTCGGCCAAACGCAGATGGGCTTCTGCAGCGACAACGAAGACGTCAATTCCGTTTGTCTCACTGTCACTGCCAACTTGCTGGAAAGAAATCAAGTAAGCGTCATCTTTATCGTTCTACACTCAAGCAGTTTACGGCGCGTGTTGTTACTGGTGCCCTAAGGACATAGTGGGAACGGTGCCAGCACCTTGTATCCCGTTGGTGCCAAGCATTCATCACCTGCAGGTAGACCGGTCCACCATCGGTTGTGTGCAAGTGGGAACGGAGACAATAATCGACAAGTCGAAAAGCGTCAAGTCGGTCTTGATGGAGCTGTTAGGCGAAAATTCCGACGTGGAAGGTTGTGACACGGTCAACGCTTGTTTCGGTGGTACGCAAGCCTTATTCAATGCTGTCAATTGGATCGAATCGTCTAGTTGGGACGGTACTGTTTTTGCTTTCTTCTTTGACTAGGCTGATTTCTTGATTTAGGTAGATTGGCGCTTGTTGTCATGGGGGATATAGCCGTCTATGAGAAGGGAGCGGCTCGTTGCACGGGTGGTGCTGGAGCTCTGGCCATGCTTTTGGGGCCGGACGCCCCTTTGGTCTTGGATAGGGGATGTCGTGCTGTGCACATGCAACACGTCTACGATTTCTACAAGCCTAATCTAGCAAGCGAGTATGCTGTCTTTGACGGCAAGCTCAGTGTGCGCTCGTACTTGGGTGCTCTGGACAAATGCTCTCAACGTTTTTTCGACAAGTCACGTAATTGCTCTGGTCAGTGTAGTAGCTCTGTTTGTTCCTGCGTAAGTTTCACTGCGCCTTCGTGTTTAGGAGAGAATTGCAGTTTGGACGACTTTTTGGCTGTTTTGTTTCACTGTCCCTACTCGAAACTGGTGCAGAAATCGTTGGCCAGACTAAGTTTCCTCGATTTCAAGCGATCTCGCAAAGCAAAAGCCGCAGATGCATTGGAGTTTTTCAAGTTGGTCTTTCTGAATGTTTGTAGATCAGCAATGCTGACTGACCCTCGTTTATAGATCTCAACCGTTGGACCAACTCTACTTTGACAGAGACTTTGAGAAAGCTTGTATGGCGTACAGCGCGCAGCTGTACAACGAAAAGACGTTGGGCTCCCTGAAGTTTGCCAAGCGCATTGGAAACATGTATACTCCGTCTCTATACAGCGGTCTGTGTGCCTTGATCTGCAAGTAAACTGAAGCGTCGTAGCTGTGTGAGAACAGGACTATTACTTCTGCTTTAGCAATTCGCCAGAATCTTTGAGCAACGGTCGGGTGCTACTCTTTTCGTACGGTTCCGGTCAAGCGTCGGCCATGTTCTCTATGCGCTTTCGTAGTGACCGGCCGGCCATTTCCAAGCTCAGAAGTAATCTTGCCGAGGCGTGTATTAGACTAGAACAGAGGGTCAAGGTTACTCCTGCTCAATTCACAGAAGCACTGGAAAGAAGAGAGAAACTGATAGGAAAGGGTATAAGAGTCGTACACTATTACCGGTTCGACTTTGTAGGGTACCATCTCGCACAGACATGGGCTAGCATCTCGCCTCATTGGGTGGGAAATTTTCAATTTGTTAGGTGATCGGGGTTTAGTCCGATTTTTTACTAAAATCAAGGTTTTTGGCTTATTTTTCGATAAAATACAGGGTGTCCCATTTATCTGTCATCAGTTTCGTGGTGCTGTAACTTTTCAATCAACAATGTCGGCTATTTACGTATCTGTCTGGTCTTTTGTCTTGTTGTAAATTTTGTGTTCGTCAATCAAATTTTAACACTACAAGCACACAGCCTTTTCACCATGAAAATTTTGGCTAAGTCTGTCACTTCAACCGCAAGTTTCGCATTTCCATCTGTCCACCGTCAACCCGTTCAGCCTTTACCCATGTCTGGTCTCCAAAATATTTATTCGCTGATCGGCCATGATAGCTTGGTATTACACAAAGTTAAACCGGTAATATGGTACGGTACCATACATGCATGTTGAGAATTGTTTGACTGTATAGCGCGTATTTGCTAATTGTGTCCAAGTTACGTTAGTGTTTTAGTGCCTTACCAGCCAGAAGCCCCGTCAGCAAATTCACTGTTTCCGGGAACTTATTACTTGTCGCACATCGATTCCATGTACCGTCGCACGTACGGCCGAATGCCCAAGCAGTCCGATGACCCGGTCGAAAACGGGACACATTTCTAGTTGAACTGGACCGGATGAAATTTCTACACTATTTCTAGTCTTTCTCTACATACCTGTTTTCTTTTTTTGCTCAGTTGTCGGTATATCTTGTTGATTTTTTAGATTGTTGTGACAGCACACGTTGATTTATGTTGTTTGCGAAGCACCAAGCGAATTCCTTTTTCGAAATTATAAAAATCAAATAAAAATCAGTCATCAATCACGGTTCATTTGCTCCTGAGCGGCTCGGCTATTTTGGTCCATATGTAATATCCGACACAAGACACGATTTCTTCGAAAAACGACTGCATCGTTCGCAGCTTATAGTTCTTGTTTGCTTGGTCACTGTCGCCCACCAACGACTCCCAGTCTTTGTGCACCACTGCCAATCGCACCCCTTCGTGTCTCTGATCGATTGACAACAACGCAACGCTGTCCAGCATATTGGGGTTAGTGATAACCAAGTGCTACAATCAATAGCCCTTTACAAGTTTTAAACAAATTAGCACAGCAGTGAGGAACATATTTTTAATAGTACTGGTTGTCACATAGCACCGATACCACTTACAGGTCACGTTTTTTTAGCTTTTGGGACCACCACTTAAGCCTCGGAAGAATAGCTGCGCCCGTTACACAGCACCGTTAAAGAACGCAAACTATACCGCTTAACTAACTACCAGTGTACGTACCTGTTTACTAGCGCCGGTGTGTCTTCCAGCGGTAAAGAAATAGCGGCATCTGTCCGGACCGAATTTCAGCACCAAGCAACGTAACAGAGCCATTGCACTTGAGTACTTGATAGAGCTGAGGAAGGGCGTCAATCGCCGATCGGTTTCAGTTGCCGGGAAGGTGGTGACGTAACCGAGCAGAGCTTCAAAGTCCTGCACACTTAGCGAACTGGTCAGTTTGGTCAACACCTCCGCCACCTCGGTGGCTGTCTGCGGCTCGCTACAAGTCATCGTTACTACCACTGTGACTGTGGCTAAACAAACGGTCAACCTTTTTGGAGAGCTGGTAGAGCCGGACCAAAAGCCAGTGGGTTGTCGCTGTCGCTTGTGAGCTGTGGTCTGTCCGCTGTCGAGTAATCGCTGCCAGAGCTGATCTCTTCGACAGTGCCAGCTGGCATCGGCCACTGTGCGTTGCAATGCGCGTTTGAAGTTGGTCACCCAGTCCTCCAGGGCTGCTTGCAGCTTTCGCTGCCGTTCACTGACGTAGGTTACGTACGTTACTTGTTCGCGCGCCAGAACCGAACCGTGAGGTAGTGAATTGGAGGCTGGAAACAAGACTACTATATATCCCACACTTGATAGTCAAAATTCAAAATTGTCTAAGTCTACTTTAGACTTTTTTTACAGAACGATCTATATTTACCGGAACTGTTGAGCGACCGATGGAGCGTCGACTTGCGGTGACGTCGCGGCGCCGATCGTTGGATGCTCAGACGCTGACCGCCGCCGACTCCTTGCGACAAAGGCGGAACGTTGATTGTGAATTTTCTCGGCGAAGGACTCTGAACTTCGACATCCGGCACACGACTCACTTCGAACCGTTCGTTTACTTGTACCAAACCTTCCGGCGCTGAATCACAGCTTGAAGGGTCTTAATTAAATTAGTAAAACACTTACATTTGCTCTTGCTGGCAGTTTCTTGACTTCCACTGAGCGACCGGCCCAAATTCTGTCTGCCGGCGATCAATTTTCCAGCCGAAGAATGTCTTCGACGGACAGCAGGTACAGTAGCGGCCGACTGCAGCTCGGTCGTCAATTCGAGTTCGCTGCTGCGCTCACTTTCGCTATCCTCCGTCTCGGCGCTGCTACTCAGTTCCAGTCGCTTGAAATTACCGCTCGGCTCTCGCTGCAGCTTGCATTCATCGTCCGTTTCCACAGACGGCATCGATACTGAAATAAATCGCTAATCATCTGACACATTCGCTGACTGAGACTGAGACAGACAGACAGACAGACAGACAGACAGACAGACAGACAGACAGACAGACGGACGGACGGACAGACACACAGACACCAACCTTTCTGTCGACTAACAAACATCGTGTAGAACTTGAGTCTGAGCGTGGTTCTCTCGGTAAGCGTGTCGGTTTTCTGTGACTCCTCGCTGGTTGCTCTGAGAACGAGGCGTACAACCTGGTACTCTGTTTCGTTTGTGTGTTGGTAGTTGTCTGTGGAGACCAGTAGGTAATCCTGGTCGGCCTCGGCACCTCCAGACGCCGACGGAACACGCATACGCACCACACGCAGCGAGTACATTTTCTCGTGATCCAGTAAGTGGTTGAACAATTTGTCGGCGGCTACCGGCAAATTGGGAAAGGTCAAGTGATCTAAATTAAGAGTCAGTGGAGCAACAAATTACCAAGTGTACACACCTTCGTAGAGACAATTTCTAGCCGAGGCCGGTCTGCAGTGGTAGTACTGCAGAAAGTCGGCCAGGAAAGCGTTCATCTGGTACCCTCTGCGGAATGTAAAGTCTGTGGCTTCACGCTGCTGCTCGCTGGTCAGATAGTCGGCCACCATTTTGAGGTGGAAGTCGTAGGAGAACGAGTGCACGTGACTCCTCACCACCAGACGACTGCACTCACTCTTGAACGCCGCCTTAGTGTAAGCACTGCACCACTGAAAGACAGGCGATACAAAAAGAAAAAATTCTGTAAATTCTCCACCCGTCCCTTAGAAAACTGAGGTTCACGCATTCTAACAAAAAAGCAACCGATAGTTACTGAAATATAATACTGCAGATATTGATTGTGGAAATATACAGCATAACTGATGCACCGTCAACAGATGCGGTCCAGTTTCTAAACTATAAAAGTCGGTACCGTCGGCCTGATAGCTTCATGTAACTGGTCGATGTCCCAGACGTAATACTGCACGACGAAGTGCGGCTCTTCGAAGCTGAGACGGAGCAGCATGATGCCTCCCTTCGCACATTTGAACATGCACACTTCTTGAGTCTCTGCCAGTGGGTCGTTCACTCTAAAACAAAACTTACGTTAAACTGCAGCCAACACCTATAAACCCATTACGATGGTTTAAACGAGGCTCCCATGAGGTTTTCGAAGCTAATCAGCCTCAGACCGAGCGTTTTCAGATAATGAACGTATTGCTCGCACAGTTTCTGCTTCAACTGAATGTGCCAGGCGTCCGAGCGGGCAGCCAGTGGCACCGACTGTTGCTGTTGTCCACTCTGCTGTCGGCTTCTCTCGCGACGCACTGAACCTCCAGACGCCGGACGGTCGGTTGAGCGTTTTCTGCCCAAACTGCCACTCGAAGCTTTCTTCTCAATCGGCTCAGCAGAAGCAGCTAAAAAGGAAAAGAATTTAGCGTTTATATTAGAGTGCGAACTGGTATAGGGTATTGGGGGTGCTTTCCAGGTATTGATTGTTATTGGTTTTTTATGCACCAATACCCAATACTAATTAGGACTTATAAAAATCGAAAAAAATTCGCTGTTGAACTGAAAAACTGACCTGAAAAAATCGAAAAGATTGACCGATGACTAGGTACAGTATAGAAAGCTGTTTTTGCGTTAATAAACTAAAGGTCATGAATGTATTATACTGTCCGCTTTTCTGAGTAGTACACTAGTAATTAGTGCAATTTCTCTGTTCTTATCTAAGATTAACGTTTGTGATTGAATTGAAATTTGATATTTTTAGTGATATGTACAATGTATTAGTACTGTACCCAGGGGGTGCGGCTCTGGTACACCCCTTTCCGGTGGAGTACGAAGAAAAAATTCACCGAAAATAAAAAACTACTGTAATATACAGCAGATCAAGTATGGCCTAAAACTGTTAATTTCTGCTTATTTTACCTTTCAGAACGGCTTCTAAATGCCTGCATTAAAGGCTAATTTTTTCAAAATTTCTCGCCCTCGTTGGACAATGGCCCAACCAGGCCTCTTCAAAATTTTAATCCCTGTGAAAGAAATCCTGTGTACACCACTGGAATGTACTTGTTCACTGAAATGAAATTTTTTGGCTCAGTTCAAGTATTGGGGGTCTCAGGATTGGGATTGGGTTTTTCAGGTATTGTTCGCACTCTAGTTTTTGTGAACAGAAAGAGAAGTGAAAAAGGCGACTTGACGAACAATGAAAAAAGGAGAAAGGTTTTGCTTTCAGAGGCTAAGCAGGAAAGCGCGAACGCTATCCCCAAACACAAAAATTACGCGGTAGACGCGACGCAACTCCGGTCGGCCTCAGAGGTCAACCGGTTCGGGGTGCAATGAGCCAGCCTCACCCTGGGGATGTATGCTAGATGATCAGTTTTTGTTTATTGGATAAATTCAAACACATAAGTATACAGGACAGCAAAAAAGCGAAACGACTGTTTCGCTCTATATGCAACCTACACAATACACAGTATGCCATATAAACTTTATTCAGTTTCTTTCAGACCGAGAAACGGTCACAACTAAAATCAATGCGAGACGACTGCCTAACGCTAATGCACGTTTTCAATCACTCCTAGGCACAGGAGGTTTCTTCAATTCTGGAAAACACAGAGTCATACACAATAGGGAGTCCCAGACACTCGGCCAGATAGGCCATGATGTGTGTGGCTCCTTTTTTGTTTACGTCAACCCGATTGGGTTCGAACTTATCAACATCTAGACGTCGACCGAGCAAGAAACGCTCAACAACATTCACGAAAGTGTAATTGAATTCGTTACACAGATCTTCCAGAGCTTTTTGCACATTAGTTACTTTATACATTTCACAATTGCGACCAGACAGTGGTGGAATGATTGCGACTTGTAAGTGCGAATGCACACTGATATCAGAAAAGAACTCTCGAAAGTGAGCAATAGTTACGGCGGGACTAGCGCTCGTGATAGACAAGTCTTCCATTCCCGCCCAGATAATCAAAAAGGTGACAGGCAGAGCAAGGTATATCCGCGCGAGATGCGCTTTCAACTGGTAGACAGTACCGTCAGAGAAAGAGAAGAATTTCTGCATTCTCGAGTTACTGATGTTCCGCAGAGCCTTCATAGTACTGTCGCCCAAAAAAACCACCGTTTCCGATGCAAAAAAGGGCTGCGAAATAATTTGCAGATTATAGTACCGAAATAACTCTAACTGCATTCCGTAGAGGTTTTCGCCTTGCGACTGCAAGCCTTCCGTCAATTTGTCCTGCGGGAAACCGATGCCCAAGACCTTATCCTTGCGAGTGCAAAGAATAGGCAAGGAGCCAGACTGTTCGAAAGCGCTCACCACCGCCGTGCATTTGTCTGCGAACACGTGCAGACTCCGGATCAACGACTGCTGATCATAGCGGGACATATCGTCGAATTTACAACGTTTACCGTACTTTTCATGGATGAACAAATCCTTAGCGCAATAGTACGGCGGTTGTTTCAGAACTTTTTTCAGGAGTGAATACCTCCCTTGCCGAGCCAACTGCACGGCAAGAACAGCGTGTTCGATCGAACGCACCTCCATGCCGGCCACCTCCTCATGACAACAGTCTGACAGATGTTTAACGAGAACTTTTTCGCACTTCTCATGCCCCTTACTACCTACCGAGTGGATGTAGCAGGGGTCCAGTGGCGACGTTTTAGCATGTTCTCCGACGACCACCACCTCCTTCGGTGTCCAGGGAACGAAGCGTCCATTCGGTGAAACCGGCGTAGTAATCAGTCGCTTCATCCGAACATCACGCACGGTGCTGACGAATGCCAACTTCAACTCGGACTGACCAGATCCGGCGGATCCGCTACTACATGTGGATATGTAGGACGTTCTCTTCGCCGAACTTTCTTTTGACGACATTTTCAACGCACAAAGGCTGTAAGTAATGCACGCTTCGTAGGCCGCTTGATCAGCGGCCTTACCGTTTCGGTCCGTGTGCAGTTGTTTAGCATGTAATTTGCATAAACCATATGTACGAGTGTACGTATACTTAAGCATGTACG
>JASANB010005195.1:0-27410 GCA_030248155.1 Sabatieria punctata | reverse complement strand
ACCTCAGATACTCTGGCAGTATGCAAATGAGAACATTTATTGTATGTCAGGGTTCGTGCGGGACCTGCAAAGTCAGGGAATCAAGGAAAAGTCAGGGAATTTGTGTCTGGTCAGGGAAAAATTTGACAGCATCAGAAACCTCTCGCCTCCAAATGGTCCTGTAAGGACTCTTCACAGCATTATTTTAATAATCGGTCTTCTGTTATTATACACTACTACTTAAACCGGAAATTTAACCTCTGAATACCGTTTATATACGTTTTACAAAGCCAATTTTTGCATAATATGGTACCTTATAATGGTACCACCACAGGCCCCGAACGTGGGGGTACCATATATGGTGACGATGGTACCATATATGGTACTACTACCCTAGACGTGCCGGTACCATATGGTACCATAAACGGCGTTAAGTGCCTGACTGTAGTATCCCAGGGGATATAACACGGAAAATCGCGTTTCTGAGTGAAAACATTGCTATCAGGGATATTAACTGAACAAAGTCATGGAATATTTACTGGAAACGGCATGGAATATTAACCGGAACAATGTTTTATCAGAGATACAGTATGCGTGTGTAAAGAAAATTATTACAAATTTGACATAAACATTGCCGCCAAATAGTATTACATGGAACATAAAGTGGAACAACGGTCCATGCATACATGTAACAGGTCATCCGCCGATGGGGGAGGGGGGTTGGGGGGTCTGGCGCCGGCCGGGGGGTCTGAGCCGAAATTTTGGGGGAGGGGTTGGGCACTAAAAAACGCTCAAAATCGAAAAAATCGCAATTTTTTGCCTAAAAATTGCCAAAAATCGCTAATTTCGGCTGAAATACAGCTAAAAAGTGCTGTTTTGCAGGCGATTTTGGCAATTTTTGTGTCTGAAATTGTAAAAAAATGCAAAAATTTGCTCGAAAATTTACTTGCCAGAAAAATCGGAGGGGGTCGGTGAAATCGTCTCGGGGGGAGGGGGGCATCCGGGGGGTCTGGCCTAAGTCGGGTGGGGGGGGGGGACCCCCCCCGACCCCCCTGTTACATGTATGGGTCCATGTGATATCCCAGTGGGATATTAAGGGGTGGGATACTAAGTGAAAATCTCCAGTGCTTTGGTAGCTTCCCAACCAAGCACCTTCAACAGTTTACAGACAGCCCCTTTGAAAATTCTGGATATGCCTCTGGTTCAAAGTGTCTTTTTGTAATGGCATGTGTAGTGCGTATTGCGTTGTACTCTTAAGATAGCAGAGTACGGTTTCAGGCGATAAAGCCGCCGGAACGTGCGAGCGAGTACCACTACCCGTCAGTGCCTTGTTCAGTGGTGTCGGAGCCACTTCCCAAAGTGCGTCCGGCCACTTCCACCGGCGACCGATCGGGAGGCGGAGGGGGAGGGGGAGGAGGGCGCGCCAGCTGTTCCAGTCTCAAGCTGCCGCCCTACGGCGTGCAGCCGGTGCTGCTGCCGCTGAGCAAGAAGAGTTCGAGCTGCGGCGTGGAGATAATCACACGTGAACAGTGTTTCTACTGCAAGTGCTACTACAACACTGCCCAGAACCGCGCCGGCAGCTGTCCGGACGCTCCCAGCGCCTGGGAAGTCTGGCTGCGTCGGCTCTCCTGCTTCCGCTGCGCCGAGTGCGCCGTTTTCTGCTGTCTGCGAGAGGACGGAGAGGTGCCGGCCGAGGACGTCTGCAGTTGCAGCAAGCGAGACCGCCATCGGCTGAGGCGCTGGACGCTGCTGCTTCTGGTCTCGCTGTTCGTGCCCTGTCTTTGGTGCTATTTGCCGCTCAGGATGTGCTACTGCTGCTGCTGCGCTAGGGGGCCCGGTCGCCAACCGACCGGCAGACACAGACCGGCGCCTCCCGCGCATCGCTACGCTCCGGTGCAGGTCAGGTCTAAGTATTCGCACTCGAGTCGCCTCTCCTTTTAAGACGCTCGTCGCTCTCTCGCTTACGGATGACCCTGCGCTGTCTCCAAAACCACTTGAGACTATGCTTTTTGGGTGGTGTCTTAGAAACAGTGCCTTATGTGTAGGTTCGGAGAAGTGTAAAAGCTTTTGCCTTTCTGAGACCAAGACAAAACAGTATTTAGTTGGCCCTCTATTACAGTCAGGAACATAAACGTTGTTTATTCTGGGTTTATGTTGTTGAATTAATTTTGGTGTGGTTCAACTTAGAGGGCTGCCACATAGTACTGAGAATGAGTCCTTGTTCAGCAGTCTGTCCAGAGGTCAGTGGACCGAAGTGAGGGAGCGTTTATAAATCTCTCGTTCTACTTGCCTATGCATGCATAGTCTGCCTGGTGGCGTTGTTTTACTGAACTGGTGTCTGCCTTGTCTAAAGCGGCATGCCAGTCTGAATGCTTGTTACTGCTGCCTTGTGAGAAATATTGCTACTACTACTACTTTTAGTCACGAGTACAAATTATTCTTATTTATGCTGCACTGAATAGTTGGTTAAGTTTGCTGTTGCTGTGTGAGACTCTCCCTGAAACTAACGGAACTGCGTACGTAGGGTGACGCTAGTGGTGAGTACGTGAGTAATCAGTGGTTGTTTGGCCGGTCAAACTAATAAATGTTTGAAGAAGGATAACGTCACAACTTCGTTTCTTGAGTGATGCTAGGAGCTGTTTTGTTCTGTCTTTCGCATTGCATCGCCGTCTCAAATTAGCTCCATTAGTTACGATGTATTTTGTGACGTACTGTTTACTGCTTAAAATACTACTGTAGCTTTGATAAACTTGCCTACATCACTCTTTCTACCGGTGAGTCGCTTGAAGAACTCTGTTTTCGCTGCACTTCGATTTTTCAGATAGACTGTATCGGATTACGAACCGCCACCGACTTCGAAAATATGGGGCGCGACTTGGTATCGCGCTTACCGTATCTTGTATCTTGACCCAAAAGGCGCCGGGGAATGGGCCTCCGACTATTTGATGTAGGTAGTTTGCTTGGAGCGAACGCCCTACTGCTGCTCTAACTCTCGTTTATTATAAAACTCATTATTCGCTATTTTTAAGTGAATGAATAGTGTCGGTAAAAGAAAAGTCGACCTGGTCTTCTCGAGTTTTGCGAATAAATTCAGATGGCCGCCCTTCAGTCAATTATCAACCAAATAAAAAGATTTTTGGCACGATTATTATTACAGGGTCCGCAAAAAAAAACAACCCAGCAACCGCAAATCTTAACCGTTTTTAATTTTTTTGCTGTAGCAACCGCAAATCTTAACCGATTTGAATGAATCCTTTTTTAAATGAAACATAAATAAATCTTGAAAGATTGATGTAACGTTTATTAAGATAGCTTGCTTAGTTCATGAGATATTTGTCCTCAAAGTTAAAACAGAGATTTTGGCAATGAACAAGAGTGATAATGAACAACCCAGCAGATTTTTTACTTTTGCAACCATGAATCTCAACCGATTTGAATGAATCCTTTTTTGAATAAAAGATTGATAAATTCTTCATAGATTAGTGCAATTTTTATTGAGATTCACAGTTTAGTTCTTGAGATATTTGCCTACTAAGTCGAAACAGATTTTGCCAAAGAACGAGAGCGATTCTGTTGAATTTCATAATAAAGCAAATTCCCACTGCTGGGGCTAATGATACTTTAGTGTTGAAGTAAACCGAGTTTCTGTATCACCAGTAAAGCCTTCAATAGCCCTTAGCAGTAGCAGGAATCTGTTTTATTACGAAGTGGAGAATAATAAAAAATCCCTCTTGTTCACTGCCAAAATCACTGTTTTGATTTTGAGAGCCAATATCTCAGGAACTAAGTAGACTACATTAATGAAAATTTCAGCAGTCTTTTAAGGATTTATTTTTGATTTAAAAAAAGATTCATTCAAATCGGTTGAGATTTGCGGTTGGTACAGCGAAAAATCTGCTGGGTTGTTTTTTTGGCAGACCTTGTATTTGTCTACAGTTTGCTTTGGTCAAATTCCGAAAATGCGCGGCAATCGCCGAAAAACATGAAAAATTGACTGAAAATGCAGAAAGTTCTACAATACTATAATTTCTGAAAAATGTCCTTTTATTACTGTAATTTCGTCTTTCATATTAACTGCGTTCTTTGCAATTTCTGGATTATACTTCGCTTTACAATTTTTTACCGGCTTAGTTTTTGAAGGCTAATTTTGCAAAATTTTCTCGTCCTTGTTGGGAGCGGCCCAACCAGGCAACTTGAAAATTTTACGCTACTGGCGCCGATCTACTGTAAATCGCACGTTACTTTTTGCTTTTTACTGTAATCAGAACATTTTGCCGAATTTGTCAAATAACCCATTTCGGATTTTACCGAAAATCGGATTGTTGAATGCCGAAAATTGAAAAAGTTTTTGCTGATTTCAGTGGGCCTAGCCCAGAGTATCGCCCTTCTGAAATGAACTGACCTAAATTTACAGATGCTAAATTTAAACATTCCTAAATTACGATCCCTATTCCAATCTTTCCCAAGGCATATTAAAAAATCTGTGTACGGTATGGTCCAAAATCTCTGAAAAGGCCAGCTCTCTAGCAGTCGGTTAAAATCTGGCCGATTTTTACTTTCACTGAAGGTGAAAAATAAGCAATCAAAACTGAGGAACAGCTTTGCAGAAAACTTAGCACACGCTTCCCACTCCGAATTTGAGGCAGAATTCACAAAAAAACCGTAAAAACTGAAAAAAACAAGAGAAAATGAAAGTTGGTCTGTTGCGCATCCAAAAACTTGATCAATTTTGTATCGTCATTTTAAGAGTTTGTATGTCTGTTCAGAAGCAAGCTGTCTGGCTGAAATTTGCAGGGTATTAGATACTTGCAGGCTTTACATACTTTGAAATTTTCATTGCTATAGCTTGACCCAGTGTAATTTTGTAGGCCTCCATTTGAACCGCAAACAATCGAGAAATTTTTGAATCCAGTCCAGGCTCTACTCTTTGGGCATCAATTAGGCATTGCATGGGCTATCCAAGATGGCTTACGTTTAATTGGTCGCGATCAATTAGTCGCCGTCTGATTGATCGCGATTGATTGGTCGCCATTTGAATTGGTCGCGGGCTTAATTGGTCGTCAGTTCAACTGGTCGCCGGTTTGGTTGGTCGTCGTTTGACTGGTCGCCACTTTCTTTGTAACCTTAAAATTTCTAACAGAAACGGGTGCACCAATACACCAACCTAAGAACGCTACAAAATCTAATAGCCAGCACTAATTTGTAGTTTTAGAGAAGAGGCCTGTTTTAGCATAGGTTTTTTCTTTGCAATTTATTTGGTGGAATTAGCGCATAAAAATGTTCGATTTTGATTCCGGAACTTGGAGCTTCAAGCGGTCAACGCTTTTACTTCACACGCAAGACAACATAAGTGCAGAAGGACACTCAAAGTGAGGCACAAAATATGACAGAGAATCGGACAAAATACACACTAAACATAAACTGCATACAAGCTCTCAAACAATACAAATATCACTCAACAACATAATTTATAAGCAATAGGACGCAAAAAATCTTGCAGAGTTTTCTCTGTTAGGGGCCGTCCATAAACGACGTCGTTCCAGAGGGGAGGGCGTATCGCATACAAGTCGGCGTATCGCAACTCCTGAGTCGGCGTTTCGCACCCGCTTAGTCGGCGTAAGGCATCTGAGGTGTAGTCGGCGTTTTGCACCTGCCAGTCGTCAAGCACCACCCCGGGCCGCGTCGTTGGCTCAGTGGGTAGCTTGCTGCCTCTGAGTCACGGCGGCCCCTGCATCCCTAGCGGTTGTAGTGGTTCATCCTCTCGGCGTGGCAAGTTTCTTGCTGCAAAGAGTTGGTCGTCGGCATAAAGCTCCACCCAGGCCACCGAAAGCTGGTTACAGCAAGTAGATAAAGTGGGAACCAACTGGATCTGCCATTGCACCGAAGCCGCTCCTACAGCATGCCAACGTTGGAGAAAGATCAATGACGTCAGGAGTTGTCCACGGAAACCGACCAGGCCGGGGGCCTCTCTCACACCAGGGGCGGACCTAGCGGACGTTGGGAGCCGACATCACCATGACGTCAACGCGCCAGGGACTTTCTTAAGTACCTGGCGCCCAACAGCATGGCTAGAGTGGCTGGCAGTGATAGAAGGGAAACGTCCGAGATGACGAAACCACGGGGGTAGCGGAATGGACCTCGAGTCTGATCGCAGGCCGTAAGGCCCCCCCGCAAATCGGATCGGATCGGATCGGCACCACCCCGGTAGGCGTTTAGGCATTTAGCACCTAGTCGGCGTATGGCACCTCTCCGCAGCAATAAAGTGGTCGGCAAACGGCACCTGAATCTCCGTGACCGCAGGCAGTGGTCGGCGGAACAAACTCTATTATTAGGAGCGCCATTGTCTTACAGGTAACGTCTACGTGCATCGCGCAACTCATACCACCAACTCGTACATAAAGCAGCAACCAATCAAACCGGCGACCAGTTAAACTGGCGACCAATAAGTTCGCGACCAATTGAAGTGGCGACCAATCGATCGCGCCCAAATCGAACGGCGAGCAATCGATCGCGACCAATAATAGATAAAACGCTAAACGCATTTTTAAGTAAAAAAGTGGGCGTAGGCGTGGTTGCAGCGGAGCTACGTAGGGGGCTCAGAGGGGAACGGAAAATGTTATTTTTCCGAAAAATAATTTTAGACGAAAGCTTTCTAAAAGCAATCTGAAATTTCGTACTCTTAAAGCCCTAATTTTTATGTCTAAATTCAAAGCAGCAAGCGAGAAATTCTAATCATAACTTTTCGCCCCATAATAGTTGATATTCAGTAACTCATACCGTAACAAAAAACTCGGGACTGGAGCGTCAAATCTATTGATTGTTTGCAGATTTGTTGCAACCCAAAAAGGATGATATATTGCTGTGCTAACTTACAGCGCTCTAGGCCAAAGTTTCAATTTTGGTGGGTCTGATTAGGGCAACGGGTTGATCGGACCAGAGAAAGATTCTTCAGCATTTCTGTATAAGAAGGTTAGCTCTAAAATTCATCCTAGAACACAAATGTGAAAAATGAATTGAACTCAGCCAAAAAATTGCCCTATGCACTTGTTTGCAGTAGTGCATCATTTTCAAGCAGGAAAAACAAGCAGAAAAATCCGATTTTGGGTTAGGTGTAGCTGGGGGAATCAGGGAAGGTCAGAAATGGACTATTATACAGACAGAGTGATTCGCATGTCATGTTCACGTGGGGTTTCGCAAGCTCAGAACCTTTTTGTTTGCGGACCGAATCGACTGATTTTTGAATGTGAAACGTGGACATACTTCGCATTTTTCTGTTTCAATGTTCAACAACTTCCATATACTAGTTATGCTCTTCAACATGACCGCCACTCTTTTCGATCACTTTCTGCAACCGCTGATGATACTGTATCCTCCACGCTGATAAACGCCTTTTCCCAGTTTTGTCACACACACGACAGTTTTGTCACTCTTCCGTCAGCGATTAATGCCACTGGCGAATGCTGGGATCACTCGAGGCCTCGCGTTCTCTCCCAAATTCCGAACGGAACTTTCTCTGCATCATCACAGTGCTCTCGGTCCACTCAAAACACGCCACACATTTTGCACCTTCCTCAATCGGAAAAGCCATCACAACTGCTAAAATCGTCGGGTTGTGTTGGAAACCGAATGAAGCGTCAGTCCACTACGGTTTAAGAATCTTATCAACACTCAAACACTAGCCTATAATCGCGGTCCAGCCAAATATTTTTAGCGCCAACGTTGGAAATTTCGTTTTGCTGTAGAATTGCCCGTTTTCAGGCTTTTCGTGACAAAGCAAGCTAAAATTTGAAACAGTAAAATGCGAAGTATGTCCATATATCATATCAAAAAAATCAGCCGATTCAGTCCACAAACAAAAAAGTTCTGAGCTTGCGAAACCCCACGGGATATGTGAATCACCCTGTATAAATTAATTAACTTTCTTATGACTATACGACTCCGGAAAGTGCCCTATACTCATGCGTCCGCCTAGGGGTATTTTTTATTTGGAAAACAGGTCCTCCGGCGTGCCCTATACTGATGCGTCCCTCTAGGGGTATTTTTATTTTTGGAAAACAGGCCCTCCGGAGCGTGCCCTATACTGATGGGTCTCTAGGGGTTCATTTATATTTGGCAAAACAGGTCCCTCGGGGCGTTTCCTATGCTGATTTAGCGATCATTAGACTCGTCAGGCGAAGGGCTTTCAACTGATATATAACATCACCATATTTGGACGATTTTGAAATTTTCGAATTTTGTCAAAAAATAATCGATAATCCATATTTATCGATAAAACTTATTAATTTATAATTAATTATCATCATTAAAATATTTTTTCTGTTTGGGATCGGTTCCTGATTCCCCCCCAGCTATACATGTACCTGATGCCCGATTTTGACCAACTTTGAGCGGTGCTGATCGAGAATCTATGGAGATCCCACGTCGGTTCTGAAAGCAGTTTTGAATAGCCCATGCCATGACTAACTGAAGCAAAATGGATCGATCTGTCGGTAAAATTTTAAGGCATGGATTTGAAAATGACGTCCTGAAATTTCTCGATGTTTTCAGCTTCAGATGAAGGCGTTCAAAATGAGACTGGGAAGTTATAGACATGAAAGTTTATAGCCTGCAACTGTCTTAATTGCCTGCAAATTTCAGGCAGAAAGCTTGCTTTTGAACAGACATACAAACTCTTGAAATAACCGCACAAAAACAATCTATACATAATCTTCATCGTGAGGTATGCCACCTGTGCTGGATGCCGATATGTTTTTCGCTAGCCTGTCCCACTTTTACAGACCCAGAAACATTTTGTTTTAGCAATTTTTTCTAAACTTGGGCCTACATGTGACAGAATTATATAAGTAAGGTGTGTCGTCGGAGGGTCGGTGTCAGTCGTAAATGTTATTTTTTAAGGTAGTATATTGAAAGTGTCGTCAAATCTTAGGATCCGTGTGCGACGGAGTGTAAAATTACATTTTTGAACGGCGCAGCTTCTGGATGGCACGTTTTTGATTCTCAGGAGATCTCTCTAAGCTCATTCACCACTGCTGAAAAGCAACTTTCTGAGACGCCGATTGTTTGGCAGTCGGTGTGTGACTGCGCCGAGAAATATTCTGTTAGCTACTACTATAGGATGCAATTTTGTGTGCTAAAACGCTTGCTGTATCTATGTAATCAAAAGCCAATCTTTAGACTTGTTTGGATCCGGGAAAGAAGAAGCCATCAAATAAAACTATTTAATTGGCATTTTAATTAACGCTAGCAATGACGCACAGTGATGGGCAAAGTAAGTTTATTGCACGTCGTCCGAGAGACGACTTGTTTACACCTGAAAAAATCTTATTTCCTTTAATTTGTTTACGTTGCTGTTGCGTTGTTGCCCTTACATTGTACTTTACTTCCCTGCCCGTTTCTGCTGAGTAAGTCAACATAAACCGAGGTCTATGCACGCCTATAAGTATTATCCACGTACATTGTACCGGTTTTCAAACTCTATTATACTAGGGGCACATAACGACATACTGTAGCGGTAACGATACCATATTTGGTACCACCGTTAAAAAATTAGTTTAATTGAAATTATAAAATCAAATCATTATTTAAATTTGCAATTCCGCGTGAATTACAATTATTTTTCAATTATTCGTTCTGTTTAATGTAAGGAAATGCGTAACTATTAGAGCTGCAAATATTTTCCAAACACCCGACCCACCCAGTAGTGTACAGTAGGTAGGGTTATTGGTACACCACCTTTGCGGCGGTAAACTACATCACCTTTTCAATTAAACATATGGGAAAGATAGAAGAAACTAATAAATACGGTTCAGAATACGGTTTAAATGCGTTTTGAAGGTTTAATTTTTTGAAATATTTCGCGTCCTTGTCGAACAAACGCCCAACCAAGCCTCTTTAATCTACTAAAACAGATGGTTTTTGTCAATTTTAAGAATGTCTTTTAAATGAGTTTTTGAAGGCTAATTTTTAAAAATTTTCTCGTCCTGATTGGACAACGACCCAACTAGGCCTCTTCAAAATTTTACACTCTCTGCAAAACCCTGGATGCGCTACTGCCCCTTTGAGCCGACAAACTGACTCTTCTGACTTAACCTATAATTGCAGAAATCTAGAGTCTTTTTAGTTTCGAACGTTAGTAACTGCAGTTTATTATGTATATCCTATGGCAAAGACTGTAAGCTGTCCTATTATCTACAATGTAGGTAATTCCCTTCCGTCTATGATTTACACGTATTTCTCGGGCTCATGCTACTGCAAGCACACAATTAATGGCTTTATCACCTAAGTCGACTTTCGTTTTGCTTGCTTTGCAACATTTCATCTTCCTGCTTTCATCTACATGTATGTAGTTCATAAAAAAGTAAAGACAGTGTGATTTTGGATGTATACTTTCTTTTCCAGCAGAGGTACAGTAAGAAAAGATCAGTCAAAAATGATGAAAATGGTCATGTTTTAGGTTAAGTGGAGCAAGTTTTGGTTAAATTAATGAAAACTGCTGTATTTGAAGGCCAACGAAAGAGTCATTCTAGATGTGCTAGACACAGTGCACTTTCGGCCTAGAAGGGATTGGGCATGAGAGTGGCGCTTGTTTTACAGTCGGATGATTGCCAGTTAGTTGGGCATAAGGAAAAAGCGCTAATTAGGACTGAGAGACAGACAGTTCTGAGTGAGCCAGGGGGTTGGCGCTTACAGAAGCGCTTCTCAATCAGAGTCGAGCATATGCTGGATTTGCGTCAAAAGCTATTGCTTAATTAGCAATCATTCATTAGCATTGCGTCATTGCCGACGGCCCAAACTTGGTGCGTCAAAGTTGCAAGCGACTGCTCAATTAGCGGCCGCCACCTTTACTGCGCGTCGGCTTCCGGTTCGGGCTGCTCATGTAGTCATGAGGTGGGTGATTGATGGCTATTGGCTGCCAATTGTACACCGGGCAGGGCGGTTGCTATCGATCTGTGAATGGGCCGTGTGTAGGTGTCGTAGCGCGCCGTCGCTTCGATCGCGTCCATTCATGGCGTTGCCGTTCAATGGCGCAATGACGTCAGACGCTCCCAGCTCTGCGTTGCATTCGTTAAGCCCAAACCGACACCCCACGTCTCTGTCCGCCGACCGACCGACCGGCTGTCTCTGCCGCTCTCTGTCTACGGTAGGTAGGTAGGTGTGTCGTCCTTTTACGGGAATTAGTTTGCGCAAGTGTCTTCTTGCGTTGACGTGCCTTACAGAGTGGATTATGGGTAAATTTGAGCTGTCAGTCAGGCCTCGATTGCTACTGAAGCGAGCTGGGGCCCCAGGCGTTCTGCCTACGTGAGTAGCTATATCGGCGCTGTCGCTGGCTGTAGTGGGGCTTTTCTCAATGAATGTGTGTGTATGGGCTGTAGGCAGCATTTAATCAATGAATTTCGTGCAGCCACGTGGCCGCCCCAACTGGCCAGCACAGACACTGCAGAGTAGGACTACTTCCTTGCCCACCTATACTTGCTGTTCTAAGGATTACTGTAGACTTGACTGTCTCGTCATTAGGCCTGACATCGTTCGTTTTATGTGTCTTCTTCGGAGCGCCGGTGGCCTTGATTGAATGACTGGTGGGCGTAGGTCAATCGGAATTAGAGGTGCGTGAGAGAGAGGGTTACGGTAGTCATTAATACTTAAAGGTCGCATGTAAGTGCACCAGATTGGATTTCAGGTTCCTGCGTGGTAACTGGTGCGACTCGCGAAGGCTATGGGCAAAGACACAATTTGACCCGACCAAACAGTGTCAAATTTGTCCGTGCCCACACCCTTTACGAGCAGGAATTTGCATAGGACGCAGGTTTGCGACATGTCTAATAAATCGGCTAAGGGTAAGTGCATAATGTCGTCATGTAATTTGTAGTGACGCCTGTGTGTAAGGAGATGTGCGGCATGCAGCCGAAATGCATTATTAGACTTGCCTATTATGGCTGATGCGCCACATTAAAAATAGAAAGCAGATTAGGCTTTTCCTGCTATTTCATGCGTCAGTGGATAGCTAGATCCTGGCTAATTAGTTTTAAAATAAATTGGACTAAATAGCTGCGCACAAGTTCTGGCTCTGCTCTGATTTTCCGTCCAACTTCTATGCACTTGCTCACTTTACAAAAAATCCGCTCTTACAGTATTCCTAAGAAGCAAATGCAGTTTAGTTCTTAACACTGAAACGGAGTTTACACCATAGCCATAGAAGTACAGAGATAAATAAGCACAGAAACAGAAATGAAAAGAGAGAAATAGCAAAAACACTTTGCACTACTCTCAGGGTCTGTCAGGGGGAATTTTCCAGTTATAAGACCCGATGTATATTTATTTGTATATTTATTAGTTGGCTCCAAAAGGCCATTCGGCCCCAAATGGTTTCCCAGGGCGGTGGGGCACACAGAATGCAAACAAATAAGTTCTGAGCGGTCAAAAAACATATCACATGCACATTAAGTATAAAACAAGATACGGGCGAAGAATAGATCTAAACGAATAAACACTTCTAGCATTAACAGTGTACTTGGGAAGATGGTTGGTCGATGTAGCTATGTATGGTGTGTTTTCGTGCTTATTATTACCAGATAGCTAATAATAATGAAACGTTTTCACTGATACCGTTGAGGAATCGTTCAAAAACCTTTGTAATATTGGCAAACTTTTGATTTGAAAGGTTTAGCTGCCGTCCCATAAACCTGTTGGAGCTTCTGAGTTACCTAAGTTTTCACTAATCTTGTTTGAAACTCAACTTTTCAGACTTAACGTTTCAAAGATCAATACCAGATTAATTTTATGCGTTAAAGCAGAAAATCTACTTTCACATGTAAAAATATAGATTATTCACTGACGTACAAGACTAGCCCTTGTCCCTAGCAGGGCCCGACCCGATCAAGACTTTCAACCGGATCCGGATCCGGATCGGATATCAGTAAAAAAATAGGTCCTTGAAACAGAAGCCGTTGCCGTCGGGGAGAAAGAGGGCGGCTCCTCCTCCATCATTAAAAACCTTGAGCGAACGCAAGTTTTAAAACGACACACCAGTCGCGTCTTGGCCACGGATAGTTTACGCTATCCCGTGTGTAACGGCGGCCCCGGCATCCGTGAGAGCGGTTGTTTGTGGGTTCGAAACCGGTCGAAGCGACTGGAAGTAGTCGACGTAAAGCCCAACCCAGACCGCCGAAAGCCGGTGATGGCCAGTAGGTAAATGGGAACCGAACCGGCGCTGCCGTTGCACCCAATGGCAGCAAAGGGGAGGGTTGTTTGTAGACAGGGCTACCCCATTGAAGGGCTCTGAAAAGAGCGAGGGGTGTCCTGAGCTGTCCGAAAGGACAGTGGAACTCATAAAACAAAACAAAAAACAAAACCAACCAAGGCCACCAGCAACAATAGCAATCTTTTTTGTTTTTGAACTTCTTCAAATAATAGGGAATCGCGCCGCGAGAGATTACAGTAGTGCGGGACACAAAATACATGTAAATCAACCACTACGACCACACACTTCTGTGCTCTATAGAAATCGATATCCGGTACCCCAGTATCCGGATCCGGCACCGGATCGGATGCGGATCCGGATATCCGGTCGGCCCTAGTCCCTAGCTAGTGCAAACATGTGACCTCAAATCTCGACATTATAATTCTTGGTGAAAAACTTCGGTACCAAAATTAGATTGGTCTACTTGAAGCTTTTTACATTGCTTTGCGGTGTGAAACTGAAGACGTGACATGGCTCAGCTTACGTGCCTTGTTACCTCACAGCACGTACTCAGCATGTACATGCACTTGCTTTTTACTTAGCCAAACGCACATCTCTCATTTACGTAGGTCTGATTAGGCCTCATATGGAGCGCGTGTCTGTTTCGTTTGAAACGCAAAAAAGCAACAAGAACGCAATTTGTGTAAATGATTAGAAGAGACGGTTTTTTTGTGCTTAAAAATCGTCAGTTGCTTAAAAATTGGCTTCGTAATCTTAATGGTTTTTGTTTGTCTGTCTGCCTAGTGCGTAATACACCCCCACCGATTGCCTTAATCAGTAAATAGAAACGTTGATAAAATGAGCTTCTTTAAATTGACTCTGTACAAAACATGAATTACAAACAATGTGTCATCACATCGCAAGATATCAATCGGTTCTCAGCCGTTAGCTCTCATATGTTCGATTCACTTACCAAGGTCATAGAATTAGAAAGGCTGGGCGTATTTTTAGTCTGTTGACCGTCCCAGCGCTTTCGGATGGATAGTCTACCGGTTATTAAAAAGAACAAATTTTGGACATTCGTTTCTTTGGCGACTCGCGACTGAGTTAGTATTCAGGGGTAAAAATTAGACAGCTGCAAAACGATACTTCAAATGAAAGACAACGCAAAAACTACCGTAACAAAGATTTTGAAGCTGAATAATTTACTTTTTGTCCGATCAGGCGCAAAAGAAACGGTTTGCCGAAAGTACGTAGTCCACAGTTGACGGTAATCTATAAAAAATGAGGCCTTCTGGTGTGAATTCGGCCAAGTGACTGCATCTGTTTTCCTTGTATGGATTATGAATTCGGTCCGTAACTGCTCTTCACTACATATGTGCCTAGCTATGTCGTAACTGCCTTTGCAGGCTTAATTAGAAGGAAACACCATGAAAATTGTCTTTTGCGACGTCATGCAACGTGATATCGCATCAGCATCTAACGCGTAATGACATTGACGTCACTCATTCATTCGCTCTGCCTATCCCGATCTGAGTGATTGGCTTACAGAACGGGTGCCGAAAAACTATCACTTCAACTTGAATTTAGACTCTTTTCTGTGAAACGTGCATTTTTATAAGTCGACATAGTAGAGAGTGAGAAGAGACAAAGTAGGTTTTCCGACCCAAATTAGGTCCACCTGCTCTAGAATAATTAATGCAAGATACTGTAGTTTATCGAACTCTTTGTCGTCGGTCGACATTTTAACGACACGAAGCACACGACGGATCGCAGAAATGTCGGCGACCGCCGTTTTTCGGCACGATTCTGATGAATACGCCTTAAAATATATGTTTAATATTATTAACAAGAATAATAATTTAAAAGGTTTAATTGTTACATCAGGTATATTAGACGTCTTGCAATGTATTCATTTGTTTGTTGCCCATGAAAGTACGTAGACGTGCGTACGTGTCGGCAGAGTTGAATGAGATGCACTCAATCAAAGCTTGAGAGGCATTGCGTGTGCGTGTGAATGGATTACGGTAGATCGACTCGTTAAATCTTAAAGGTTGCATGCAAGTGAAGCAGATTAGATATTTTCATTCTGGTGGAGTGCCAAGATAATTGGTGCAGTATCTCACATAGCAGCTTGCAGTAATGGTCACCGTTGATGGGACAGCCCGTCTGCAAAGTTCTCGGATTTCCCTCTAATTTTGGCACGTAGACATTGATGTAAAAACTACCGGCGTATTCCACTAAGCCATTTCAGAAATAAAAACTTTGTTCTTAAAAAAACTACCTGGGGGCCGTCCATAAACTACGACATTCAGAGAGGGGGTTGGGGGTGGTTGGTTGAACGTCGGAAAACGTCGCAGGGTTTCCAACGGCCAAAATGGTAGTTCACTGTCAAAAAGTTTATTTTTCACAGTTTCTACATACAATGTGATGTCAATTTTATTGAAGATTTTCTAATGTTGGACACAGTACCAAATTTAGTCGGGGAGGGGGGGCGGTGTGTTATCCAAAACGATGTTGTTTTTAGGGGGTTCTGCTGAAAACGTCGAAAAAGGTCGGGAGGGGGTCCAAAATTTTTAATTTTTGAACGTCGTAGTTTATGGTCGGCCCCCTGCGACTTTTAGCTACCTGAATTAAAAAAACAATTTTCGGTTTCTCTAATATCTCGGTATGTTTCGCGGCAGCGAGATCGAATTACATTCTCGCGTTGCGCTGGATTGCAGTCGCAGTCAGGTACCGGTACCTAGGTAGGGTAGTGGCAGCAAAAATGGTACAGGCATCCACCATACGTGATGCCACTACACTCCGCAAAACGTATGGGGTGCCATGTGGTACTGGTACCATGTGTGTGCCAATACAATAGGTACCGGTACCATATAACCAGTACCTTAAACGGCGTTAAGTGCCTGGACTGATTTAGTCTGTCTCTCGTGCGTTTGAAATTGGCGCCTTGGCAAAGACCAATCGATTCAATCAGTGGTGGTTCATGTCGATCGACCAATCAGCGACCCGCGTCACGGCTTGGCCCTCTCCTCTTCCTGGTTTTGTAACTTTTTTTGGTATTTTATTGTGAGTTGCCCGGTCTACAAGTCAAGTTGAGGAGAGAAGTGCTCGCGTGGAGAAAAGAATGGGTACGTACAAAAGCTTTTTGTCGCTAGTTCTGATCGAGAACTTGACCGTTTTTTCTATAGGTAGGTCTCGGTAATCCGGACAAGATTGCATTCAGAAGGTTGACATAGTTAGTTAGGTGTAGCTGGGGGGAATCAGGGAGGGTCAGAAACGGCAAAACTGACTTTTAGGGGTCCTTAATGAGGGCGTATATCTCAGGATCTAAGCAGAGCACAGTAGACTAATGAAAATTTCAGCAATCTTTTAAGAATTTATTGATCTTTCATTTAAAAAGGATTCATTCAAATCGGTTGAGATTTGCAGTTCCTACAGCGGTGGCAAAAGTGACTTTTAGGGGTCCCTAAGAAAAATTTCAATTTTATCTACCGTATTCAGTTGACTACTAAAGCCTAAGCCTAAGCCTAAGCCTATGCCTAAGCTTAAGCCTAAGCCTAAGCCTAAGCAAGAAAGTGATTAATTAATATACAGTAGGTATAATGGAGGGACCTCTCAAAGTCAGTTAAGGCAAATCTCAACGGATTTGAATGAATCCTTTTTTAAATGAAAGATCAATAAATTCTTAAAAGATTGCTGAAATTTTCATTAAGGTGCTGTATTTTCTGCGAAGGATCAGTGTTCATCTGAACAAATTTTTATTGAACACAGCACATATGGTAGCTGAACGCACAATTGTACAGTTAAGGCATGTAGTGGAGGGCGTACCCTTCCACGTTGCTGCCAATGCTTCCTCCATCGTCTACTGTTATTTTACTAGTGGATTTTTATTTTACTATTTACTACAAATTCAGCCTGTCAATTTAATTTTTATTTTTGTTTTACTACCAGGCAGCTCCGATTTTACTAATTTTTGTTTTACTAATAATTCTACTAATTTTACTACTATTTTACTACGATTTTACTAGTCATAACATAACCTGGAATTTTGAATCAATGATGCCAAGGTTGCATTCTGATCCGTGAGAGCGGTTGTTTGTGGGTTCGAAACCGGTCGAAGCGACTGGAAGTAGTCGACGTAAAGCCCAACCTAGACCGCCGAACGCCGGTGATGGTCAGTAGATGGGAACCAAACCGGCGCTGCCGTTGCACCTAATGGCTGCAAAGGGCAGGGTTGTTTGTAGACAGGGCTACCCCATTGAAGGGCCCTGAAAAGAGCGAGGGGTGTCTGAGCTGTCCGAAAGGACAGTGGAACTCATAAACGAACAAACAAACGAACGAACGAACGAACGAACAAACAAACAAACAAAAACAAACAAACAAGGTATTGTGAATAATTTATGTTGGTCCAAATATTTGCTAAATTTTATCATGATTCGAAGTTCTCCAGAACTGTAGACACAAAAACGTGTGAAATTCGACTGACAAAAGTGCGCCCACACATCTTTTATTGCAAAATTGATCAAGAATTTGGCTGGAATTAACCAAAAACTAGTAAAATAGTAGTAAAATTTTCATTTTACTATTGACGGTCTGTTAATTTAATTTAATTTTTACTTTACTATTGGGTCTTAATTTTACTTTTTACTATTATTTTAAAATAACAGTACCATCGTCCATGCCCGTAGCCGAAAATGTTTGAGCAAAATAGGCCATTTTGCAGTGATTTTGGACAATTTATGACCCCCGAGACGGCCTCACACCCCTCCAGATTTTTTCCGGTCCGTTTATGTACCGAAGTTTTTCACTTAGTATCCCAGGGGAAAATCACGTTTCTGAGTGAAAACTTTGCCGCCAGTTAATATCCAATATCCCAAGGATATTAACTGGACAAAGCCATAGGATATTAACCGGAACAATGTTTTATCATAGATACAGTACACATACATGTACTAGGGGGGGTTTGGGGGGGTTACCCCCCTGCTGGAAAGGCAAACCCCCCCCCTCACCCCCCCCCCCGAGACAGGTTAAGGGACCCCTCCCCCGACCAAAAAATACAAGTCGTGGTAGTGGCTCCAGTATTAACAAACTGGGTCAGAAATCACTAATTTTTAGCCTAAAATTCACTTGAAAAGCCTTTGGAAACCGAATTTGGCGTTTCCACTGCTGATATTGAAGAAAAATCGGTGTTTTTGGAAGCTCTTTTTGTCATTTTTTGCTTGTTTTTAGCTTTAAAACGCTATTTGGCAGCTTAAAATAGCGATTTTTAGCGTCCTTTTTGAAAAAAACGTGCTAAAAACGCATTTCTAGGCGTTTTGGAGCTTTTTGAAATTTGGGACCCCCCACCTGGGCGAAACCCCCCCTCGACCCCCCACCTGAGGAAACCCCCCCCGACCCCCCTCCCCCCAGGTCGGCCCGGAGCTGTTACATGTATGACAGTACATACATGTACAGTAACAGCTCCGGGCCGACCTGGGGGGTAGGGGAGGTTTCCTCAGGTGGGAGGTCGAGAGGGGTTTCGCACAGGTGGGGGGGGGGGGGGCCAAATTTCGAAAAGCTCCAAAATGCCTAGAAATGCGTTTTTAGCACGTTTTTTTCTGTAAGGACGCTAAAAATCGCTATTTTAAGCTGCCAAACAGCGTTTTAAAGCTAAAAAGAAGCAAAAAATGACAAAAAGAGCTTCCAAAAACACCGATTTTTCTTGAATATCAGCAGTGGAAACGCCAAATTCGGTTTCCAAAGGCTTTTCAAGTGAATTTTAGGCTAAAAATTAGTGATTTTTGACCCAGTTTGTTAATACTGGAGCCACTACTAGTACTTGTATTTTTTGGTCGGGGGGGGGGGGTCCCTTGTCCCTTAACCTGTCTCGGAGGGTAGGGGTGAGGGGGAGTTTGGCCTTTCCAGCAGGGGGCGGTAACCCCCCAAACCCCCCTAGTACATGTATGATACAGTATGCATGTGTGAAGAAAATTATTACAAATTTAACATAAACATTGCCGCCAAGTAATATTCCATGGGATATAAAGCGGAACAAGGGTCCATGTAATATCCCAGTGGGTTATGAAGTGGGGTGGGATACTAAGTGGAAATCTCCTGTAGTTGAAGCCCACATTTTCCAGTTTTAACTCGAGTTCACGTGTAAATTGCATTGGCAAAATCATGCAATTTAGACCTTCTAGAGACAGATACAGTACAAAATGTTTAAGTCCAGTTTTGCTTATTTTCTGCAAAGCTAGCATGGTTGACTGCTGCTACGGTATGTGATAAAAGAAGAGAGCACTTTCCAGGCTAGCGTATCCATCAGTAAAAACAAAGTTCATCACCGGACCCTCCTAAGCAAGGTACTACATAATTACCGTACTCAGACATGGACAAGGGGGCTGAGGGGATAGGGTTTGACTACCGTCAGGCCTCCGCTACGCCCTCAAGAATTTTTCGGAAGAATTTTGTATAGATAAAAAGTAAAGTATGCCTAGATTAGATAAAAATGAGCTCAGAATAGCTTATTTTAACCTATTTTACGAAAAATATGCCAAAAAACCTTGATTTTAGCCAAAAATCGGACTTTTGTGACTAATCATCGCCTCAAGCCCCCTAAGCTGCCGCTATCTCGCTCAGCCGATCTCAGGGATTTGAAAATTTGAAATGCTAGCTCATGCCTGACCGTGCTATATACTGTAGGTATTCGCAAAAGCGGAAAACTTAGTTGGGTCCGCCGATTGCGAATGAATTTTGTTTTTTTTCTGATGAAAGGAGACGCCGCGCTATAGTTTAAACATGTCTGCTTCATGAATAGGAAGCAATGTGTTCGTCTAGGCTTGCGCCTTTCTTTCTCCTACATTAGAGTGGGTTGATTAGTTATTTTGTTCTGCGGCGGTTGGACACAGTTCCTGCCGCGTCTGTGGCCAGGCTTGTTCTCAGTGTGGTTTTTATGCAGGGCGCGCCGTATTTCAGTTTTTGCGGAGCGTCGTGTCCGGCCTGCAGATGATGCGGCGGTCGGTCTGACCGGGCATATGCATCAATGTAAACAGCTTTCTGCGGCTTCGGAGCGCAATAAATAAAACAAGTGCCAATTTTAATGACTTATTTTTAGTTGGCCTCTCGCCCAGCAGCTCGATTGGCCGCATACCGGCCCTCTGACCTTGCTCCGGTTTTGGCCAGGCCTGCCTGCCAATGCAGCAGCAGTATTTGCCATTTTCTCTCGGCGCGGCCCAGTTGTTTTTGAGCGGGTGCATTATTCTAAGATGATTAATAATGTTTCTGCTGGAGAAGAGCTGGTTTTATTGTGCAGCTGCTGCTGAGCAAACGCAGGCCCACTCTTTGATTCGTCATCCGACACCCGAATTGCCTTTTTGCTGTGGTGGTCGTTGGTTGGTGTCGTCTGCGTTCAGCAGCAGCAGCAGCAGCCGGTTGGATGGTGCAAATTGTTGTCGGTCTTGTTTGGTTATGCTAAATGCGCCCTCCCAAATAGGCGACCGTCTATTGTGCGCGGGTATCAGGCGCTAAGATCGCTGCTCTCAAATCTCGTTTTCGTTTTCGGCGCTGCCTCCAGCTACGCCTACAAACACTTTGCCGCTCTGTTCAGACAGTTTTGGCGCCTGTGTCAGGCTGCCTGCACGCGTTCGCTCGGTTTGATTCGATTGCATCTCTTCTCTGAAGAAAATCGTTCTCGCCCATTTTTGTTGAGCACTTCCGTCGTCAGGGTACTCACCTACTTTTTCGGACGACAGGAGGTCCTGCGAAAATCTGGTGTTTACAGTTGGGATGCAAACACCGCTAATGTGTTTGGTACATACATGGTGCTGATAGCTTAACGAGCTTAGTTCGTCTTTTGTGTGCATTGAGAGCTATGACGCACTCGATGGCTTACTTGTATTCTCTTGGCACCCGTTTCTGGGAGTAAAGAAAGAGTTGGACTTGGAGAACTAACCAGCTAATTAACTTATTCACCTTTCTTTCCATTTGGAGAAAGCCACTAAATTGTTCTGTATTTTTATACGTTTGTTGTGGTGGTTGGGGTTGCGTTAAACGCTAGGGCTCCTGCATGGTTTTTCGATATACAGTATTGGGGAAAGTTGGGTTCAGACAGAATATAAATGGTTTCGTCCCAACTGTAAGAGAACGATTTTCTGACCTTTAGCCCACCGTTGTTGGAAACCGTGTCAAGGTGTAAGGCGTTTGGTGGGTGTTAACGTGCAGGTACGTGTGCAAGAATGCGTAACGACTACTGATAACCGGTCAGCTTATCAGTTTTAGTAAGTTTGGCCCGCCAAACTTTACTGCATTGTTAGCGGTCGCTTCACATCCAGCGGTTCTTTCTCCGGCTACCGGCAACAACAGTCGACATGGCTGTCTCTGCATTGACTCGTAAG
This sequence comes from Sabatieria punctata, assembly GCA_030248155.1. Lineage (NCBI taxonomy): Eukaryota > Metazoa > Nematoda > Chromadorea > Araeolaimida > Comesomatidae > Sabatieria > Sabatieria punctata. The sequence continues at coordinate 5,879 of JASANB010005195.1, read as the reverse complement.
TAAAGTGCGCGCCAAACGGCTCGATTCGAAATAAAATTACGACGACCGGGCGAGGGCAGGGCCCCGTATAGAGTTACGTGGCGCTCGGCAGTGGCGACAGGTGCAGGACTGGACTGGTTGGTTGTTTGTCATCGTAGCTTGGCACCGCTTCCTACCACTCCTCTCTCCACCGCCCGTCTTTATGTGGAGGACCGCATTTTAGAGCTTCCTAATTCCGCCGGCCACCCGCCCGCCTTGTATTGACCGGCCGGGCGAGAGGTTGGTATGCGAGTGACCAATGGTTTTAGTTTTTGGCCGCTGCCACCTTGACCCCTCGTTTGACACTGACAGTGGCCAGTTTTGATGCGTGCAAGGCCAACTGGAGTGCCGGCGGCGAAGAGCGGCCCGTTCGTCCGACGTTTCTGGCTCTTTCTTTCTTTCTTGCGCACTTTTTTGGCCCCCTCTCAGCGCGCCGGCCTGTCTGTCGGCTAGGATAAGTTTGAGAGAGATTGTTTTTGGTCTGCTTGCAGACGCCGCAACTCGCCATGGCGGCGATCAACGGCTTTCACTTTGAGAGCAGAGACTCGCCGGAACTGGACGATATGGAATATCTCGACCCTACGCTCTACTTTGAGAGAGGACGCATCGCTCAGCTGCAGGATGAGCGCGAGCAGATTCAGAAAAAGACTTTCACCAAATGGTGCAACTCCTTCCTGGCCAGGGTGAGGCTTTTCCGCATGACCAATGAATAAATTATACTATCAGTTATACAGGTTATGCAGCTATACACTTATCTATCCGGGATTTGGTCTTTTTGAACTTTTGTGTTGATCGAACAATTCGCTGAAATTTAACACGACATGCACACAACCTTAGAATTTTTACTCTCAAAATTTTGGCCAAGTCTGTTGCTTCAACCACTGGTTATGCACTTCCGCGTGTTTTTTAGAATCTGACGGCATTCACGTGGAAGTGATTAACTAGTGGTTGAAATGACAGATTTGGCCAAAATTTTGGGAGTAAAAATTCTAAGGTGGTGTACATGTTGTGTTAATATTTCAGCGAAATTGATTGACGAACATAAAGGTTACAGCAAGACGAAACCCCGGATAGATAAATCCCCCGTACTTTGTTGACAGATTATTTAGCTTTAGAGAGGTATATTTGGTGTTAGTGTGAAATGGTATAGTAATGCACTTGAAAATTACATTTCTTTAGTTATTTTCTGAGCATTTTAGTTTTTTAATAACTGGCTTGGCTATATTTGATCAAAGCAAGAATTCTTCCCCTAGCAAGTGTATGGCATCATTTCGTGTAAGGGCTGTAGCAAAGTACGTTAGTGGTTCCATTTTTGGGTATCTGCTGAAGCATCAGTGGGGCTATCTTGTCGGTACCGTACCACATGATAGGTAGTGTACATGACGAGAAACACTTGATTCTTAAAGGGTAACAGTTCTTCTGATTGTCATTTCACTTTTCGGTTCTTGTTTGAGAACTTGAACCTGTTTTATCTTTGTCCTACTAAGTTTTATACAGTGCCCGGAGGCCTAAATTTGCTTCGGCTGTCGGGGCAATGTTGCTTCGACTGCACGGTCTCTGAATTTAGCGCCAGTAGCGAGAAGCAATATCCCACTTTCAGTTCGTTGCACGTTAACCTCTAATGGTTTGGTGTGTATTTTAGGCTCGTATGGAAATCGCGGACTTGTTCACGGACGTGGGCGACGGCGTTATGTTGATGAAATTGCTGGAAATTATCAGCGGCGATAAACTGGGCAAACCGAACAGGGGACGCATGCGCGTGCAGAAAATCGAAAACCTCAACAAGGTGCTGGACTTCTTGAAGCGAAAGAAAATTCAGGTTAGGCACAGATCTCCGTCCGTCACTGTACAGTGTCTAGTCGGTCTCTTGCATGTTTAGCTGGAAAATATCGGCGCTGAAGACATTCTCGACCACAATCCTCGTCTTATTCTTGGTCTGATTTGGACTATAATTTTGCGCTTCCAGATCGAGGACATCGAAATTGACGTGGTAGGTTTATGAGCTCACTTTAAGGACCTGTCGGAATCTGAGGCATTTGTTTATTTCTCGGCCTTGTTCTTATCTGGTTTGCGTCTGTTTTTTAACCCCGCGTTGTAATATTTTTTGCGCGCGTAGCGATAGTTGCCGCTTTTCGTTGGCAGTACTGTATTCTCAGGGTTTGTGCGGGACCTGGAAAGTTAGGGAGTCATGGAAAAGTCGGGGAATTTGGTGTCTGGTCAGCGAAAAAATTGATAGCAGTAGAAACATCTCGCCGCCAAATGGTCCTGTTAGAACTTTACACGCCACCCTTTTTAAATATCGGACTTCTGACTTTCTACTACTACTTAAACTGTACAATCACTCTCTGAATGCCGTTTAAATGTGTTTTTCAAAGCCAATTTTTCAAAATTTTCTCACGCTGGTGGGAGTTTCTTCACCCTGGTTGGTCAGGGAATTTTGACTTTGATCAGGGAAAGGTCATGGAATTTTGCCATGCAAAAGCCGCACGAACCCTGATTCTCCAGCAGTTCTACGTCTTGTTTACTTCTATGGCACCTCTTTTGGGAGGAATCGCCGACCGAGGGGTTGGCCGGCGGGGGAGGTAACATCCTTAACAGGAGAGGTCCATGTATGCTGTGAAAACTGACTTGATTCTTTGATTTATGTATTTTTGTGTATAGACGAAGAGTGCATAGCAAAAGATGGGTGTCTTTTCTTTTACATTGGACAAAAATTAGTTGAATAGAATGGCAGAACGGTAAGACACTCAAAATTAACCTCTGAACATAACATGCAGTAGGCTTTTTCCATCATATTGTGACGTTTTGATATAGCGTCACGCACAGTTGTTAAAAAAAAATTTTTTTTTGAAGGCCAAAAATTTTTGCTTTTTTTTTTAAAAATTTAAAAAAAAATTTTTTTTTTGAAAATCGTCTTAAGGGGTCCAGTGTGCTAGTACAGGCACTTACAAAAAAATTTCCACTTTTGCACCTCAAGTCAGTTAAGAAACCTGTTCGAAAACGCCAATACAGAGTCTAAACACTGCCTGTAACTGCATAATTACACCAAAAATTGTCTTTAGAGGCACATCTAGGTGAACCTAAGGAAGGATTTCTTATGCAGTCGCTGCTAGACTCAGTATTATGCAAGTTGCTAGATAAAATGTTGGCTGCTAACAAAGAATTTACAAAAAATTACATGTATTTACGTGAATTTTCGCACTTTTTTTTTCCTTAATTTGCATATTGATTTTTCAAAAAAAATTTTTTTTTTGAGCCTTCAAAAAAAGCTTTTTTTTTAAAAAAAAGTCTTTTTTTTTTTAAAAAATTTTTGACCCTAACAACTGTGGCGTCACGATGTCTTTTTGATAATGAAATCGATTTGGGGGTCTTAAAATTAGCACTTCTGCAAATTCCAAATTTTTTGTTCTCATTCAGAAAAATATAGGGTATTGGGGTCTTCAGTATTGGGTGTTGGGTTTTCCGATATTGTTTCATTTCTATGGTGTATAATAATTTTACCTTGATTTGCCGATAAAATTCAATTTGCAGGGAGAGGAAGAAGAGACTGGTGAAAAGCGCCGGGCCAAAGACGCTCTGCTACTATGGTGTCAGAGGAAGACGGCCGGCTACCCGAACGTCAAGATAAGAATTTCACTACCAGCTGGCGCAACGGACTCGGCTTCAACGCGCTCATCCACGCTCACAGACCGGATCTGATCGAGTACAACGCCCTCAACCCGCACGACCACATCGCCAACTTGAACAACGCGTTCGATGTGGCCGAGGAAGAAACTCGGAATCGCCAGACTGCTCGACGCCGAAGGTAACTGCCGCTAACTGACTGTTAGAGGCAGAACCCTTATTCTCTGGCCGGGGCCGGACGGAAATGTTGCATACATGATATTGATACATGTAACAGGGGGATCTGGGGGTCTGCCCCCCCCCCGACTTAGGCCAGACCCCCCTTGTCGATTTTTAGCCCAAAATTTGCGATTTTTTCGATTTTTGAGCGTTTTTTAGTGCCCTACCCCCTCCAAAAATTTTGGCTCAGACCCCCCAACCCCCTCCCCTTTCGGCGGATACCTGTTAGATGTATGATGATATTCTTAGTCTGTGTTCGTCCGTGCAAATGGTCTTTCCCGTCCGATGAATGAGAAATTTATTTGGACATCGGCTGTGTGTAGGGTAAAGGTCTAATTTCAGACGTAGATGTGAACCGGCCGGACGAACGGTCGGTGATAACCTATGTAACGCAGTACTACCACTACTTCGCCAAGCAGAAGACCGAATTGACCAGTGCCAGACGGGTTGCAAAGGTGTTTCTGCTTTCTTCTTTCTTCTCCTTGCAGCACCGTACGACCGTGCTTGCAGGTGGTGGGCCAGCTGATGCAGTCAGACCAGCTCAAGACCGACTACGTCAACCTCAGCTCGGAATTGCTGGACTGGATTTAGCCAGAAAATCACTGAACTTAGTGACCGGCGCTTTCCCAACAGTCTCAAGGGCATACAGGACTTGATGAGCAAGTTTAAGGAGTATCGCACGGTGGAGAAACCGCCTAAGTAAGTTGAGCTGCAGTTTAATTGTAATATCAGATTGGCGACTTGGTGTAGCGGTTAAATGGTGCGGCTGATGTGCGAGAGGTGTAAGTTCGAGCCCGGCCGGTGATGACTTGGGATTGTACTGCCCCAGACTGATCCGCCAGTCGTGAGAGAATCCCCGCTTTTCTGAGGCCTTTTACTTTCCTCTATTTCGGTTCATTAGCCTGTACTATGTTGCTGATCTGTAACATAAAGTGTGAAATTCTCGTAAAACAGGTTTTGATAGTGTGGATTGAATCATTCTGCTTCAGGTATAAAGAGAAGGGTGAGCTGGAAGCTCTGTTCTTTACGATCCAAACAAAGCAAAAAGCCATGCGAACGAAGGCCTTCCAGCCGCCGCAGGGACTGCTGCTCCACGACATCGAAAGTGAATGGGATCAACTAGAAACTACAGAGCACGAGCGACAGGGTGCTCTCAACGAGGAGTTGATTCGGTAGACTTTGCTTGAGAAAGAAGAATATTACGTGGTTGCCTTACAGACAGGAGCGTCTGGAGCAGTTGGCCCGCAAGTTCGATCGGAAAGCCAAGCTTAGGGAGTCGTGGTTACGCGAAATGACCGCTGTTCTGGAGGACTTTGACTTTGGCAAGAACGCCACTGAGGTGGAGGCCAGTGTCAAGAAGCACCAGGCTATTTCGGCCGATATTCTTCCTCGAGTAAGCTTTCAGTCCGGGACTATCTCACTTGCCTCATTATTTTTTATGCCAGTTGAGGACTGTTTTTTTTCTTTTCTTGTGGCTTCGAACCCGGTTGCGGCGACAGGAAGTAGTCGACGTAAAGCCCAACCCAGGCCTCCGAAAAGTCTGTGATGGCTAGTAGGTAAATGGGAACCGAACCGGCGCCGCCACTGCACCTATTAGCAGCAAGGGGCGGGTTGTTTATAGGCATACATCAATGCATGGTCGGCGGCTCAGGAGGGGACGGCCAGGTTTCCGTGCGTAGTTGCCTGGATATAGGTGCAAATTTTCGGCGGGAAATTTAAATTTTTGCCCAACATTTTGGCTAAAAATGCGGAATTTTCAGTTAAAATTCAAAAATTTTCGGTTAAAATTCAAATTTTTTGACAAAAAATGCCAAAAAACCAACTTTCTGACAGAAACGGTGCCAAAAATCGAAAAATTTTCAGGAAAATTTGAAAAAAAATTCGGGCTTGCTGCGTAGTTGCCTGGAGGAAGGGTGCGTAGTTGCGTAGTTGCAAAAATTGATTTCTGTGGCTTAAAAAACGCATCTGGAGGCTTTCTATCAACCTCTAGCAACGTTTGGTAGATTTTTATTTTCGTC
>JASANB010005194.1:0-13887 GCA_030248155.1 Sabatieria punctata | reverse complement strand
CTACCTGTTTTCGAAGATTTTGTCTGTTTCCGTGTCCAAAGCGGTTTTGTCGTTGTATTAACTTTTAAAGTTGGCACGGGTCTGTGCAGTCTGTTCTCGCCCTCTGGCGATTCGACAATGGTAGTCAAAACGCGGCTCTGACCTGAATCACTGCCTGAACTGAATGTAAATTAGTTGTTCAAGGCGAAGCAGCTTACCGGTCTCATAAGCGGCAGCGGCTGCTTTTGGAGTCCATGTCCGTGCTCAAAACTGGCAGCAGCGCGCCATGCAGAAAAAGGCGAGCTAGTTGCATGTAAAATGGACTCAGCTAATTAGACCGTCTAATTGCCCTTGGGACCGAGGGCTGCTCTTTCGTCCTCAGCAATACTTTTCTGCTTATAGCACGTGCTTTGATCACATGAAACTCTGACGTCATACACGCATGTAATTGAGGTACTAGAATATTACAACGCACAGGTGCTGAGCCATGCATGTAAATGTAACAGGTCTCAGCTGGGGCAGTGAAGCAGGTTAGAGGGGATTTTGCCTGCCAGGTGGGGTCCAGGGACTTCCGCCCAGGGAAAGATCGAAAGTTTTAACAAAATCTCCAAAAACCCCTGGAAATGCGTTTTCAGCAAGTTTTTATTAATAACGGGGCTAAAAAATCACCGTTTTTAAGCAGTTCAGGAATTTTATTTCTTCAATAAAACTAGTAATAACTAGGCTTCTAAAAAACAACTACTAATGTGTATATTCAATAGAGACTGCTGAGTCGGTTTCTTTAACATGCAATGATAATTGCATTGCATTTCCGGGTCTGATTGGCTGGCTAGGCTAGGTCCCCTGAACTGTTGTAATGAGTGAAGCATACGTGGTAGTAAAAAATGAAGGAGGTATCAGGCTTTTCGGCGGCGGGGGTTTGGAACAGGTAAAATCGTTATCTCCAAAAAGGGCGTCAGAATTGTGGAAGGGTATTAGCCGGCGAGGGGGGATTTGGCCGAAATTTTTCTATTTTTTTCTGAAAAAGGTCGTCAAATTTTTCGGGTGGGGATGTGGCCGATCAGGCGGTTGAATCCCTACCCACACCCACGTATGGGTGAGGTCTTTGGGCCTACTGGCTAGGGGCAACCTCAAACGCTGTGGTACATGTACAGTATGAGCTGATCTAGATATAACAACAGCTCTCACTTAAATTGAAGCATAATACAGTCAGTTACTTAACGCTGTTCATGGTGCCCCCACATTCGGGGCCTGTGGTGGTGCCTTCACCCTATATGGCTCCACTAGCCTACGACTACGGGTCTACATGGCATGTCAGTACTGCATAAACGGCGTTAAGTGCCAGTCTGTAATACAGGATTGGAAGAACGTGAAGCACAGCGTGGGGCGACTTTTCTTTTCGAAAAGAACTGATTGAATTCAAAGGGTTTGGGGCTCCCGAATATATCTGCATCTGTTTTAGGTGTCATCTAAATGATCACTTGTCTTAACAAGTTGTTTTTCCTTGAAGTATGTCGAGTTTCTGTTTCTACTTAACTTTGTCGAATGTGCTGTTGATTGCTGCTTTCTAGTCAGTCCAGTTTGATATTCTTAACAGCTTGTTCGACCAGTCTACATAATCCTGAAGCCCACCAGTCTTTTCATGCTGGTGTCAGTGAAACTGCGGCTGAGATCGAAGTTGTGCTTGATTGCCAGACTACATTTTCTTGAATCAGGCGTATCTTTGCTTGCATTTTGAGCTTATGGTGTTTGTTCATTTCGGAGAAGCGCTCATACTCGCTCGTTCATCGGTTAGAAGTCTCTTCAAAATCTTCAGCTAATTGCTTGATGCTTGTATAGGCCCGCGCGTTCCTATGAAGCTATTTTTTGGTGCGAAATTGCTATAATTCGCGCCTCCAAACCTATGAGGCACCATACCATAGTATAAGATTGAAAAATTTTTCAGTTACGTAATCAGTACGAGAGAATTTTCGAAGGACAGGAAAATTTGTATTTTGACTAAGCTTATGGTAGCAAGTCTGTCATTTTTGTCACATTTAAACTTTCCGCAATCGCCGTAAACATCTATTGATAGGTGTTTGGCCAGCTGATGATCTGCTTATCAGATTTCTCTTGCTAGGCGGAGAACAGTTACTAACCATCCAGGCGATTGGCTTGCTTTTGTTAGGCGGAATTTGCCAGCTGTCCAATGTTGTTGACCGGTATGTAAGAACACAGTTTTAAGGACTAGGGAAGTCTGGAATCGATTCGATAGGTCAGTGTACAGTTAAAATCAAATGCATCCCATTCTTTCATATCAAAATCTTGAAAGTCAGTTACCTGTCTCCCTACTTTTGCGCAAGAATAACTTTCGACTTACTCATATAGGCTGGGGATTCCAAACCTGAAAAATACAATTTGGCCTTTCGCTCTGATTCTTGGTAAACCGCCTGACTTCACTTCCCGCCAAGGTACATGGAAAATGACAGCATGGGACTGGGTAATCAGTACACGGTCAGACGTCATTTGACACCAGGAAGGCAAGGCGACTGTCTTTCTTGGATTTCATCCTCAAATTTCGCCTTTGAAGATGTGTGTCCAGAATAAGAGGTGGACTCTTTTCTCGAAACTAATGTATGATAGGTTTGCTCGCCTGTAACAAATTCACTTGAATTGTCAAGATCACGAGTCCGAAAGTACCGTGCACAGGGTAACAACAACAATTAACACAATTCCAAACTTCAATGCTTCTACATATAGACAATTTGTTCTCTTCGGTTTCCTACCTGCACGAAATCCAACATTGATTGATTGTATGTAGTCATAGCTACATTACATAATTATTCAGAGGCACCCCCGCCTATTTTACGCTGGAAGCAAGAATCGCCTGTAGCAGCGGTACATACATACATACAGGTAATTACATACTGAAACAAAATTAAGTAACCTGCACGCCTCTCTCCATAAATAGTACGTACGCATGTGATGCTACGGCAGTGAGTTTTACCCTGAAAGTTTCATCGAGAGCACACGATTTTGAAAAGAATATTTAAATAGTGAAACTAGTACGCCAGAAAGAGCCACTATATAAAAACGAATTGGACTCAGTAAAAACGATTGTAAACAATCTATATAGCTTATTAGCCAGTTTTTGAAACTAAACGTTTACACAAAAAGTGAGCCCATGCCACAAACACTGAATTTCAAGTTCTTGATCTTGATAAGACTTTTCTAATATCAAATAAGAGATAAAATATATATATCAAAACCGCTCTAGTTCAAGTTCAGAACTTAGAGTTTCTGGTTCACAATCTTCTTGACTGATTCTGTCATACAATATGTGATCCAAACGAAACAGGACAAGTAGTATAGAAGGATTATAACCACTATTAGAACGCCTGCTACAAACAACAATTCCATTCTATTAAGAAGACCAGCTAGGCCGACATGTCTGCCAAAAGACAGCTCGACAATGTCTAGAAACAACTAATTAATCAAGTAGAACTAATTACTATCGGAGCCAGTCTCTATCTAATGCATGCACTGCTGAAAACTACACTACGTACGACTGCGCTAGCTCTATTACTGGATGCCTACCAAATTCTGACTTTGAAAACTAAGCCGAGTATTTTGTTTTGGTATTTATATGGTCAGAGCAGTCGGAGTAAACTATTAACCACTGTCCATACTACGTACAACGTTGAGAGCGGGTGGGGTGGTCAAGAAAACATTTTTATTCATACTAAAATTAGCCTTGGCAGCATTGGATATCGGCATAGATTAGCTTTTCGCTCTAGTTAGCGTGTGGACCAAGTAGAAGACTTAAAAACGTTTAGTACATTAACGCTCCAGGCGCCGTTCGGCTGGCTCATTGTAATGCTGCTAGCTTTGTTAAGGCATTTTTTATTCTTTCGGTGGAAAGAAAAGTGTTTGCCCTCCTTACTCAAACGGTTCGTTCTCGGTCAGTTTGGCTCAGATGTTGTTAAAGGAACCTAATGCCATGCATGTAGTTAGGGGTTTGGGGGTAGCCCCGCCCATGAACTCCTCCCAGCCGGATTCAGGGGCTTCTGGAACCCTGAAACCCTATTTTAGGTTGAAAAGCACAAAAATTCAGGGCGCCCAAATGCAAAAGGACCAAGATACGGTTTCAAGGCTAGTTTTAACCCCAAATTAGGGTTTGAGAAGGGCCAAATAGGGTTTCTAGACTTTATAAACCTTATTCAGGCTTTCAAAACGTCCTAATTTGGGTTTCTGAAGCTCTGAATAAGGTTACGGAACCCAAGTTTGAGTTCTTGAAATCGAAAATTAGGGTTTCAGAGGCCCGAAAGAGGGTTTCGGAACCACATGTAACGCCTACGGCTAAACGGACTATTGTCACCGGTCAGGTTACTCGTGCCTGAAGCGGCTCTGTCACTACCGAGTGTCCCTACTCAGTAATTAACCATCAGAATCGGAAACTAGCAACTCCAAACTCGATCAGAACTTGTGTTCGCCAAACCTAGTGGTTATAAAACTGAATTAGCAATGTTGTTCATTCGACCTATTAGCAGACATGGGCAAGGGGGTCTGAGGGGGTTGGCCCCACTTCAGGCTCTGACCTATCCCCTCAGCCGGCCGCGTACCCCCCTCAGGAATTTTTTGGAAGAATTTTGTATAGAAAATTATGATAAAAATATGCCTGGATTAGGTAAATGAGCTCAGAATGGCTCATTTTAATGGAAAATAAGCCAAAAAAACCTTGATTTTAGCCTAAAATCGACTTTTTGGCTTACCACCCCTCAGCCCCCCATCAGGCGCTCCTACCCCCCAGCACCCCTCAGGAATTGAAAATTCTACCTCTCAGCCGAAATGCTAGCCCATGCCATGTCTGCCTAGTAGTATCTATAAACTGAACTAGAACAATAATAGAATACAACGAACCAATTGAGAGAAATATTTATTGCCAACCGCATGCCACCGAAAAGCCAACTCTCTCCCTAATCGCTCTCTCTCTCCCTAACTATTACAATGTCGCACCAGGATATTCGGTGCTTGCACGTGAACCAAGTAAGGCAATTACATAGTACATGTGTTTGGCACTGCTATTTAACTAGCATTACTTTAACAAAACGGCTATTGCACGTGTAAGTAGATATGGTAATTACTAAACGTAATATGTAGATTCTCCATCACACACACAATTAGGGTTTGAAATTCTCTAAATACGAAGGGTTTCAGAAATGCATTTGAGCTCTATATTTTATCGGATTAAATTAGGTTTTTGTACGTTTTAAACCAATACTACTTTTTTTTGGCACGCTTTGAATCAAAAATAGTTTTTTTGCACGTTTAAAAGCAAAAATAGGATTTTAAATGTCATTTTTGCAGTTAACACAGGATTTTTACCGGATTTTTGGTCCTCAAAACCCTGTTTTGAGCCCAGAAAAGGTCGCTAAAACCAACTTTTGGTCACCAAATTCGGTAACCAAATATTAACCAAAAATCTTACGATGCTTCTAAAACTGAGAATATTAGACAAGGTCAAAAGCTTAACTCTTTTTTTTTTTGGAAAATGGTCTTTTTTTTGTATTCAATCAATAGACGTTGATCCAACTACATATCATCAAGTAACACTGCATGCCCTGTTTGTGCGGCGAAGTGCCAAAATAGTAATTCAGTCAGTGTGAAACAGTCTCCATTGTCACACAGGAACTTTATAAAGTAAGCAAATGAGATCAATCGGAAAAAGGTTAGTTTGCTTATTTATGTTTATTTCCTCCATGGAAATCACCAGCAGGCGAACAACAAGCATTGTAATAGTCTCAAAACTTTTCCTCTTCTTGCTCATCATCGATCTCCTTTGCTCTTGTATAGAAAGTGTATTCGTAGTAGAAGACGGCCAGCAGAATGAATATTACCATCACTACCACCATTACACCCGCAAACAATAACATCTCATAGGCCTATAAACACGCCCATAAACCGCCCTGACAAACGGTAAATCAAAGTGAGCTGCACTACCAGATTTTTGATATGTATGCTCTCCACAACTAGCACCACGATGATGTCTCCAAAAGCCGTGGTAAGCAGCCACAGAGCTTGGATCAAGGATTTCATTGATACAGGGGCCTAATTAGTCAATGCTACCAACAGTTTTCGGAAAACTCTGCTTTACCTGTGAATAACTGAACTCTAGACCAGTGATGGAAAAGAGAATTTCTGCTGCTGTAATCACGATGTACTGAGGAATTTGCCACAATATGCTAACTTCATTGTCCGGCACCATTGTTAAGGTGTTGGTCTCCACTGTAACCGACCGCAGTTGACAGGTTGAGGGAAGACAACAACAATATCTATGCTTGTAGTGGTTTAGACAGGTTTGGCTTACTTTTGAGCTATTCAACTGCCCTGTAATAGCTTCTGAGAATATGCCGCCTTGGCCGTCTCGGTCGAACTCTGCACCATGATATGTCAAGTTTCGCAGACTGCATGTATGCACATGCTTATAAACTTGGCCTTCTGGAGGCACCCAAATCTTCCATCTACATTTGTATATCGTAAGTGAACAGGCAGTTCTAGCATTAGAGCATAGTTCTCACGTTCCCGGCTTTAGATCCACGAATTTTGTTGAGTGATTCTGCACTAGCAAGGCTTCAAAATATTGATCGTATTTTGGATGACAGTCACAGTCTTTGTATTTGCGACACAGGTAAAGAGTGCGGTTTTGGAAAGGCCCATCAAAGAAAATGTCCAGTCTGCAGCAAACGAATGGGTTTGAAGTCAATCTATAAAACGCTCTGAACTGACTTCAGTTTGAACTGGCCCTCTCCCTCTTGTGGCTTGTCCAGGTTGGTGTCAAAGAAACCATTCCCATATGGCGTCAGTGTTTGATAATTAGCCTTCCCAGCTTTCAGTGGGGTCATCACGTTTTCATCAATGCAGTCACCCTTTACACCCCAGGTTATGTTCAACCAGTCACCTTTAACTGGAATCTTGAGAGGATTTGTTGACTAAAAATAGTTGTCCAAGCTTGCACCAGGTTCCGAGAATGATGCTTACAGATTGCATTGCAGTCAGAGAGACATTGTAATACTGACTTGTTAGACTAACATTGCAGGGTAGGCTGTTTACGAATGCTAAATGAGCCTGATCGCTCAAGGGCTTGTCAGGAAGTGTCTTCTGAAAAACTAGCAAAATTTGCATATTTAAACTGCAAGTGACAAAACTCACATTGACTTTTAACTGTACAAATGCAGACACTACAAATGCTGCTGCAGCCAATAGCCCTCCTGCTGCCATTCTTCGCAGTGGTCTGAACCAACCAAATTACCAGTGCATTTAGAGAACCCTTCTTACGTTGGCTCAATGCCAATCTTTTTCAGCAATGGGTAGATGATTCCTTGGAAGATTGGAATAAAAATCATGATCAAGACTGCATTCAGCGTCTGCAACTCAAACTTTCGCATTTGACTACAATTTCAGTCAGCTACCGTCATTTGATCAGGCAGAAGTGCAAAGCCTTTCCACAGTCTGCTGTCCATGGCAATACCCTGAAGAATCCAGCGAGAGCCCTGAAACAAAGCGTTGTGGTAATAAAGGATCGTCTTGTAGTCTCCATGAAAAACCTGCTGGTCATAAAGAGCCCAGAACATCGGAACTGGAACGTACATGATAATCACCCTCAACACAGCTTTGATGTCTTCCACAAATTGTTTCTGCAATCGTATAGGCAAAATTTTCGTTAACATTATTCTCATAATTCTAAGGATAGGGATATTCCTAATTTTTGTGACTCATCATTTGGTCACTAGCATCAACATGATGTCTAATTCTCTTAATACTTTGTGTACCAACCTTTTGACAATTTTCTGATGTGCATTTGACGTCAAGATCGCAGTTATGATTGTCCATATAGTGGTCCATCCAATGGTCTCGTTTTAGGTTTCCAAAATGTTGTTTATTACTGAGAGCACGCTAAAACGTACTGCAAGGACTGTGAGGCCACTTATCTGAATAATTGTTAATAGCTATTAATAAGGCCCTTACACCAATTGCTTTGCAGACTTCGATCATAATGTTCTCTTTTGGAGGCTTTTTCTTGTACCAGAAGGAGCCAAGAACAAAAAACACTGCAAATAGGTAATATAAAGAAAGGATCTAGTCAAAGAAACTGTCAACCTGTGGCAACAATCATTAGGCCAGCCGGAACACCAAAAGCTAGAGGATAACAAGTATCACGTCCTTGACAGTTCTGTGCTGAAAGCAGAATTCACATTTTGAGTTATGACACTGCAGGTATAAACTGAGCACTTCTAAGAATTGGCGTCAAAAAGGTGGAGATGGTGCTTCCAGCGTTGATGGAGAAGTAGAACACTGAAAAGAATATGGAGATCATCTTTTCCTGAAATATTGACACCTTGCTTTGTACTAAAGGAAAGTCCAATTCTGAACAACCTGTCCAAGTTTGAACTGGTCCGCTCCAAATGCACACACACATGGTTTTATTCCACCTGTGCCTAGTGCTATGATGGCTAGAGAGGCTAGGTCTAATCCTCTGAAACCAATTTACAATTCAGTGCATAATGGACAAAATGCAATTTTAGAAAAAACTCTGCTCATACGGATGGACTGAATTGCCGACATCAAATCCAGAGGCTACTGCTAGTAAGATTTGACCTGCTGCGTACAATAGTGAAATCCACAAAATTGTTCTGAAAGGCTATTTTCTGTTGTCATTGGTAGACTTTGTAACTAACAAGAGATTATACTGAAACTTCCCGATGTATGCATCTGCAAGGATAGATCCAATCAGCGGACTGCTGTAACAGCACACAGTGAACACATGAAATAGTACTGTAGAGTCGTTCTCTGTGTAGTTAAGCACATTGAGTGCATACAGTGTCAGAACCGCTGCAAAGGCATTAAATCATTTCTTTTTTGCATGCCTTTGAGAAACAAGTACTTCGCATTCCATAGTAGGAGAACCGCTCACAGAATTCATTGCTCACAATCAAAAACGTTGTTTTTGGCCATTCTTTCCATATAGGCCCGCAGCCCTGCAATGAATATAAATCTTAGAACAGCTGTAATCATTTCAGCTGAAAGCCGGCCCATATTCACAATAATAACCATAATTGCAATAAACGTTCAATTTTCACCTCTGGGTCGATGCCTTCCTCCTCCTCCTCTATCAAAACTTTGTCTGAAAAGAAAGATATTGTATTAATAACGCGTTAAATGGTTCAAATTGCAAAACAAGAACAGCATAAAAATTTGTAAGATTGAAAACAGTGAAAGTACCCTTCTCACTGTCCTCCATTACAGCCGGTTTTTAAGCTGAATACAAGGCGCAGCTCCTTGCAAGCATATAAGCGGGTATTTCTCTAACAATGGATTATTGTACTAGATAAAGCTTTTCTACTTGTGTGCAGAACAGCTTAAATATCAGAAAACAAACATTACTGCTTTTCGTTGGACCATTTGATAATTCAACTTTTCCCATGTTTTTTAATTTTATTTATATTTTTCTTTGCTACAGCACAATACGAACATCGGTAGTTCGTTGTAATATAATGGGGTGCAAAGGCAAGCACAGCTAGTTTTATATATCTGATAACGATTAGGTCTGCTTAACAAGTTTATCACGTTCGTTGGACACAATTATGTACACAAACAATACATACCATCAAAATTTTTCTTCTGATATTTCCTCATCTTCTTTGGCAACGCGTGTGTAAAACGTGTATTCATAATAGAATATAGCCAGTAATATGAAAATCACCATCACTACGAGCATTATTCCTGCGAATAGCAACATTTCATGAGCCTAGAATGATTACCTTACCAACCTTATAAAAAACTATAAATGTTTAGTTTGGTTCACGTACCAAGTTGGGAATGTGGATGCTTTCAACAACCAAGACTACAATCACATCACCAATAGCTACTGTAAAAAGCCAGATTGCCTGAATCAGTGATTTCATAGAAACTGGGGCCTAAAATTATAGGCTAGTTAACCTGTTTAGCAAATTTGTATCAAGCGTCACCTGTGAATAACTGAATTCCAGACCAGTAATTGAGAACAAAATTTCGGCTGCAGTTATGACAATGTACTGTGGAATTTGCCACAATATGCTGACTCGATTATCAGGCACAAGAGTGAGTACAGTATTCTGCCAAGTTGACTGAAAGCAGAGTATAGAAAACTCTTAAAACCTTTGTCACTCAACAGACATTGGATTCATTAAATTGTCCGCTAATAGTTAAAGTGAAGATTCCTCCTTGACCGTCTCTACTGAATTTTCCTCCTCTGTATACAGGGTGGAGACTGCAGCTTCTGACATCTTTATGCACTTCCCCTTCAGGTGGCAACCATACTTTCCAGCTGTAAGGTATTTTGTGCTTTGTTTTATGGGTATTGCATCAAACGAAGCTTACTCTCCTGGTTTTGCATCGACGAATTTTGTGGAATGGTCCATTACAGTAACTGCTTTAAAATAATCATCGTATTTTGGGTGGCAGTCACAGCCTTCGTATTTGCGACACAAGTACAGAGTTCGATTATTATAGGTTACGTTTTCAAAGAAGACGTCTAATCTAAAAGACTGCGGTAAAACTTGAAAAATGAAATATAAAACAACTTTAGTTTGAATTCTCCTTCTCCTTCTGTTGGCTTCTCGAGGTTTGAATCAAAGAATCCAGTTCCAAACATAGAAAGCACGAAGTAATTGGCTTTTCCTGCTTGCATAGGTGTTCTTATGGTGGTGTTTAGACAGGAACTTTCCACTTGCCAAGTTAGATTATTCCATGTGTTTTCCACATCAATTTTCAATGTGCTGTCTGTGTCTGTCTAAAATTGACTCACTTACTTTAATTTGATTTACTGTAGTTGAAATATATATATTAGTAATTGCATACATGTAACAGGTCATCCGCCGATGGGGGGAGGTGGGTTGGGGGGGGGTCTGGCGCCGGCCGGGGGGGGTCTGAGCCAAAAATTTGGGGGAGGGGGTGGGCACTAAAAAAACGGTCAAAAATCGAAAAAATCGCAATTTTTGGGCTAAAAATGGCGAAAAATCGCTAATTTGGGCTGAAATACAGCTAAAAAGTGCTGTTTTGCAGGCGATTTTGGCAATTTTTGTGTGTGAAATTGTAAAAAATTGCAAAAAATTGCTCGAAAATTTTTTACTTGCCAGAAAAATCGGAGGGGGGGGGGGTCGGTGAAATCGTCTCGGGGGGGGGGGGGGGCCCAAACCGGGGGCGCGGGCCTAAGTTGGGTGGGGGCAGACCCCCCTGTTACATGTATGAGTAATGAGTAATTGTCTTACAGACTGTCCTGAGGCTAGCTGTAGGGCGGTTCCACTACTGTTCAGTGTAACATTGCAGGGCAAACTGTTTACGAAGGACAAATGCGCCTTGTTTCCGTGCGGTACATCTGGCAAAGTTTTCTGAAAGATTGGTGGGATTGCTTCTTTGCTAGATATACCAACGACACATTTACGTACATTAACACTAAACTGCACAAATGCAGAAATAATGAAAGCACCTGCTGCCAAAAACCCCCCAGCTCCCATGCGTCTGAGTGGCCTGAAACAACCTTAACATTTTTTGTAAATGCAACTTATGAAAAACCTTACGTTGGCTCGATTCCACACTTCTTTACCAATGGATAAACAATTCCTTGGAATATGGGTATGAATATCATGATAAAAACAGCGTTCAGAGTCTATACATTATTATCGACATTATTTTGGGCAAGCAAATGCACTTGCAACTGCCACTTACGGTCATTTGATCCGGCAACAGTGCCACTCCATGCCACAGTCTGCTATCCATGGCAATACCTTGAAGAATCCACCGGGAGCCCTGAACTGTTCACATTTTGGCCATTTTTTGGCTTTGATTTATAGCAGATACGGACCTGTTGGTCAAACAGAGCCCAAAACATGGGGACTGGAACATACATAATGATCACCCTAAATACTGCTTTGATATCATCCACGAATTGTTTCTAAACGATTTTTTGCGTATTATTTGCTTGAAAGAGAAACATAAAAATTGAGTACTTTATGACATTTGCCCAATTCTTTGCATTTCCGGTCCAGATCACAGTTGTGGTTGTCCAAATAGTGATCCATCCAATGATCGCGTTTCACGGAACGAAACGTGGTTTTGTTGCTAATGGCTCGCTTGAAGAAATTCTTTTCAGTTTTAGGTGTTTAAGGGAATTTGTGTTTACTGCGATAGCTTTGCACACTTCGATCATAATGTTTTCCTTCGGGGGCTTTTTCTTGTACCAGAACGAACCACCCACGAAAAAAACTAAATTTCGAGTCATTGTCATAGCGGTGCAGAAAGGTTTCGGCTTTCCGTTTACCTGTGGCTATTATCATAAGGCCAGCCGGAACTCCAAAGGCCAATGGATAGCAAGTGGGCCGATTCATACAACTTTGTGCTGAAATGACAAAGGAGTTGGTTTGCGTATGTATGTATAACCCTTTTTTCGTACGTACTTCTGAGTATTGGGGTGATGAATGTAGAAATAGTGCTTCCGGCGTTGATGGAAAAGTAGAAAACGGAAAAGAAAATTGAAATCATCCTTTCCTAAAGATAGGTTTAAACTTTTTCTTCTGTTTCCAATTTTTCGATTTGCACTTGTCCGAGTTTGAACTGATCTGCTCCAAACGCCGAAACGCACGGCTTGATTCCTCCAGTGCCAAGCGCAATAATCGCTAAGGATGCTAGGTCCAATCCACTAAAATTCGCATAGAAACAAGTGTAGGTACCTAGGTCATGCAAGCTAAAGGCAAAACATACGGGTGAACAGAATTTCCGACGCCGAAACCTGATGCCACCGCCAGCAGAATTTGGCCCGCCGCGTAGAGTAGTGAAATCCATAGAATTGTGCTGCAATCGAGATTTAAATTTTGCTGCAGTACTGATGAATTTTAACTCACTGAAACTTTCCTATATATGCATCTGCGAGAATGGATCCCAGAATCGGAGTACTGTAGGCAAACACTGTAAACACATGGAATAGTACGGTGGCTTGGTTGTCGTTATACTGTAGAATGTTTAAGGCATACAGTGTCAAAATTGCTGAAAGAAGCATTAAAATTCCATTTTGTTGTTTAGTAATAGATAGAGACATTACTTCGCATTCCATAGTAAGAAAACCGTTCACAGAATTCATTGCTTACGATGCAAAAGGTTGTTTTGGGCCATTCTTTCCACAATGGACCACAACCCTGAAACAATTGCTTGCTAGGTACCAAGTACGATTAACATTCAAACAATGATATTGTCACCACGGGGTCGACGCCCTCTTCCTCCTCCACCAGGTTTGATCCTGAAAACAAAATCCGATATTATAGAATATATTTTTAAAACTATAATAAAATAGGTCATTTCAGCTTACTGAACAAAATTATGCATACTTTCATCAATTTCCTGCATGACTACACAATGTACATGATGTTAAGTCGGTAACAGCAACCGATATGAGCGAACCGAACCGAACGTTTTACTTGTGAAAAGAACAAACAGACGAGCAACGAGAGAGCGCAACACCAAGCTTAGAGACGAGAAAGAACGCCTTTAGCCACAAGACGAGCCTTGAACCTATCAACGCTCCCATCCTCTTTGCGCTTCACGCAGAACACCCACTTGCAGTCGATTGGCTTTCTACCTTCTGGCAAGTCAACCAGCTTCTAGGTTTCCATTTCTTTCTCGTCTCTAAGCGTGTTGTTGTTGTTGCGCTCTCTCGTTGCTCGTCTGTTTGTTCTTCTCACAAGTAAAACGTTCGGTTCGGTTCGCTCATATCGGTTGCTGTTACCGACTTAACTGCTCATGAGTACTCACACTCGTGAAACAATGGTTAGCTTAATCGTAAAATGCCAGATAAGCGGTCTTGAAATCATGTACAGTATAAGAATTTATATAGCTGCGTGT
>JASANB010005193.1:0-44471 GCA_030248155.1 Sabatieria punctata | reverse complement strand
TGAATTTTAGAATATCTGTGACAAGCGTTTCAAGACTTTTTGCTGACTTTTTACGTATCGTATTCTTTCTTTAGCGGCAATGCCAGTGGTAGAAGTAGTGGAAGGCAGCGTGATAGAGGTGGCTCCGAGGGAATCGGTGACACTCACCTGTCAAGTGAAGAGCGGAGTGCCGCCGCCGGCCATTGCTTGGTTTGAGAACGGGCAGCCGACATTCAAAGAACCGGAAGTGATCGGGTCGGTTCAGTTTTCGCAGTCACCTATGCAAAAGTCAACCACCTTTGTGTGCATTGCTAAAAACAGCGTCGGTCAGAGCAATGCCACTGTGCAAGTGATCGTTACAGGTGTTGGTCAAATTGCTTCGCTCTAAAATTGCTCTTCTCAACCAGCCATTGTAGGACCCGGTAGTCCGCCTCAGAATATCTCCAGCTCCACTGATATTACTTCGATAACACTGCACTGGAGCCAGCCGCTTTATCCTAATGGTGTCATTCAGGTAAGTTTAGCGTCTAATGCCCATGTATTTGGGCCTACAACAGTACATTCGATCCGTTCCGATTCGGCCTTACGACCCTACTACGATCAGACTCCTGCTCCAATTCACAACCCCCGATAAGTCGTCATCTTGGACGTTTATTTTTCCCTTCTTCTTTCACCATACATGGGCCGGAAAAATCCGGAGGGGTATGGAGACCTCGGGGGGAGGGGGTTTACCCCCATACCCCCCGCGCATGTATGTCTTTCACTGCTCAGCCACGACCTAGCCATGCTGTTGGGTGCCAGTCACTAAGAGAGCGCCCGGCATGTTGACGTGATGGTAGATGGTACTGTCGGATCCCGACTGCCACCGGTGCCCCGGTGTGCAGAGGGCTTCCGGCATAGTTGGTTTCTCAGACAGCTTTTGACGTCATCAATCTTGTCCTCCAACGCGGCATGCTTTGTGGAGAGGGTTTCGGTGCAACGGCAGATCCAGTTGGTTCCCATTTTTCGTACTCGGTGTCACCAGCTTTCGGTGGCCTGGGTGCATGGTCTGCAGCTCAGAGGAGACAGCCAGGTCTCCATGCGCAGTTGCCTGGCGAAATGCTCAAATTTTCGGCCCGAAATTCAAATTTTGGCGGAAAGTTTGGATTTTCTGCAAACGCTTGGCGGAAATTTCAAATTTTCACTTAAAATTCAAAACTTTCTAGTTAAAGTTGAGTTTTTGGCCAAAATTGATCGATGAAAATTAGCAAAAATTTCGGGTTTGGTTCGTAGTTTGCTGGAGGAAGGGTGCGTAGTTGCCAAAGTGATTTCTGTGGCTAAAAAACGCATCTGGAGGATTTCTAACAGCCTCTCGCAACGTTTGGTAGATTTTTATTTTCCTCCCTCGCTGGGCACGCCCCAAGCACATGTATGGTGGAGTTTTGTGCCGACGACCAACTCTTTGCGGCAAGAAACTTGCGGCGCCGAGAGGATGAGCGCACGAGCGCGCGCACAGTGGTGTTGCGGCTTAAACCACTACACCAACTGTGACGGCCAACAGTACATCGTATACGTACGTGCATACATGACGTGACTGAGGCCAGATCTCCCCCTCCCGAGACCATTTTTACTACCCCTCCCAAGTATTTTTTGAGCAAATATTTTGCGATTTTTTAGAATGACAGACACTAGAATTGCTAAAATTGCCTGTAAAACACTTTTTAGCTGTGTTTGAGCTCAAACTAGCGACTTTTGTCGATTTTTAGCCGAAAGATAGCGATTTTTGAGCGTTCTTTAGTTCCCAAGCCCCTCCCTAGAATGTGGGCTCAGAACCCCGACCGATCCCCCAACACCATCGGCGGATGACCTTTTACCTGTTACATGTACGTACGTACGTGTACGTGCGTTGTGTTTTGATTTTTAATTAGTTATGTAAGGTAGCCATGTTGCAGACGTACGAAGTGTTCTACACAACCGACCCGACAATTTCGTTTGAAGAATGGACCAAGGTTACTGTACCCGGAGATGAAGACACCACTACCATAACCGATTTGGTGTCGTCCACGCCCTACTACATTCAAGTTCGGGCAATAAACGAGCGCGGCCCCGGTCCCATAAGTCAAGTTATTGAAGTGACCACAGCAACTGAACGTACTCGTGTTGTTTATTGTCTTCTTCTTGGTTCAGACTGTGTCATCTGCTTTTCAGAAGTAGCGCCAGTGATCGAAATCTCCGAAGGAGCGGCGGTAGAAGTTGTGCCTGAAGGAAGTGTGCTTCTGAGCTGCTCAGTGGTGGCCGGCCATCCTCCTCCCACTCTTGCCTGGTACGACAGCGAAGGCACAGAACTGGTGGCTCCAGTTGAAGCGCAGTCCATTCAGCTCTCGCTCGAGAACCTTCTTCAGTCCAGCAGCTACGTGTGTAAAGCTGAAAACAGTGTTAGTGCGACGGAGCGACCGGTCGATGTAACGGTTACAGGTTGGTTTCGGCTCATTGGAGACGATTTGATTGAGACAGCTCTTTTAGGTCCTGGTAGTCCGCCACAAGAAATAGCCATTAGTGTTGGGGGCACTAATGTGACACTAAGCTGGAAACCTCCTTTATACCCAAATGGGGTTATTAAAGTAAGTACATATACGCTATTTGGCTGTTGATGTTAGTGAACGCTTGTGTTTTCTACGTATAAGTTCAGGGCAACTGTCGAGTTGCTAGAAATCAGAATAAAGAGCCAAAAAATCGCTAGTTTGTCTTATTTTCCACAATTTTCATACATGTACTCATACATGGGCCCGGGGGTGAGGGGGGTATACCCAGACATGGGCAAAGGGGGCTGAGGGGGTTGGCCCCCCTCAGGCTCTGACCTACCCCCCTCAGCCGGCCGCTACCCCCTCAGGAATTTTTTCCATAGAAAATTGTGATAAAAATATGCCTGGATTTGGTGTAAATTAGCTCAGAATAGCTTATTTTAACCAAAAATAAGCAAAAAACCCTGATTTTCGCCAAAAATCGGACTTTTTTGGCTTACCACCCCCTCAGCCCCCCTCAGGAGCTCCTACCCCCTCAGGAATTGAAAATTTTCCCCCCTCAGCCGAAATGCTAGCCCATGTCTGGGTATACCCAGACATGGGCTAGCATTTCGGCTGATGGGGGGGGGGTAGAATTTTCAATTCCTGAAGGGGGGCTGATGGGGGGTAGGAGCGCCTGATGGGGGGCTGAGGGGGTGGTAAGCCAAAAAGTCCGATTTTTGGCGAAAATCAAGGTTTTTTGGCCTATTTTTCATTGAAATAAGTTAAAATTAGCTATTCTGAGCTCATTTACGCCTATTCCAAGCATATTTTTATCATAATTTTCTATACAAAATTCTTCCCAAAATTCCTGATGGGGGTAGCGGCCGGCTGATGGGGGTAGATCAGAGCCTGATGGGGGGCCAACCCCCCCTCAGTCCCCCCTGTGCCCTTGTCTGGGTATACCCCCCCCCTCGGCCGGCCATACCCCCCCACCCACCCACCCACCCCCCTCCCCGAGGGAGGAAATTTTCACTTATTTAAGGCAAAATAGGCGTTTTTTTTGCCTTTTTTCGGGGACCCCCCCCCCCCGAGGTCTTCAACCTCCTCCTACCCCCCTCCGGATTTTTCCGGCCCATGTATGATGTAGTATGGGGATTTGGAGGTTACCCCCGTAGCTGAAATGGCCAACCCCCCCTTTCCCCCCCCCCCCAGACCGGGTAATGGGTCCCCCGACCCAAAAATACAAGTACTAGTAGTGGCTCCCAGTACTAGCAAACTGGGTCAGAAATCACTAATTTTTAGCCTAAAATTCGCTTGAAAAGCCTTTGGGAACGGAATTTGGCGTTTCCACTGCAGATATTTAAGAGAAATCGGTGTTTTTGGAAGCCCTTTTTGTCATTTCTTGCTTGTTTTTAGCTCTGAAACGCTATTTGGCAGCTTAAAATAGTGATTTTCAGCGTCCTTACTGAAAAAATGTGCAAAAAACGTATTTCCAGGTTTTGGAGCTTCTTGAAATTTGGGACCCCTCTGGGCGAAACCTACCTAGGCCCCCACCTGAGGAAAACCACCCTACCCCCTCCCCCAGGTCGGCCCGGAGCTGTTACATGTATGACAATTTTATAAAGCTTTGTTGTACCAGAAAAACTGTGCTCAAACGTTGTTTTCTCTATCGGAGCTGACAGCAACTTGAAGACGTCAACGCCATAGTAGTAGCGCTACCTCTCAACCACTGGCAGCCGCCAGTCTAAGCATACAGAGTGGCTGGGCTGGGTTGAGAAACTGGCCGCAAGGCCTAATACATACAGTACATTAGGTAGTACACCCACCAAATCGTGTCGTATTGTGATGGTGGTAAGGGAAGCTTCACAATACTCTTGCACAACATGCATACTTTCTAGACTTACGAAATCCACTATTCACAAGACCCATCCGAAGAGTGGACGAAGGTGTCCGTTCCGGGCGACTCGTCTGAGTGGACGGTGACTGGGTTAGAGCCGGAAACGGTCTACTTCTTCAAAATCGGTGCTGTCAGTGAATTCGGTGTCGGCGTGGTCAGTGATGTGGTCGAAATTAGCACCGGGTTAGACGGTGTGTTGTGTCTAACAGAGAAAGTGAAGGTGCAACTGAAAGTGGTTGCAGTGGTGGCACCGGCGGTGTTGATCGAGCAAGGAAGTGAGCTGGAAGTGGAACCGGGCGCCGCTGTTGAGCTGGTCTGTTCGGTGGTGGCCGGAACTCCCCAACCGACGCTCTACTGGCAAAGGGACGGAGAGCCAGTGGGCGATCCAGTCCAAAACAAACAACTGGAACTGGTATACGACCGGTTCTTCGAGACGTCGCTTTTCGAGTGTGTGGCTGAAAACCAACTGGGTAGAGACGTCAAACAGATCAACGTCGTAGTGACTGGTGCGTTTTGTAATTGGAGTTGAGCCGAGTGCTCACTACTACTCACTAAATACAGGTCCTGGTTCACCGCCGATTCTTACTGCTACTGTGCAGTTCAATTCGGTTCAGCTGGTTTGGGAGCCTCCGCAAATAACCAACGGAGAAATAGAGGTTTTTGCCTTTTTATTGTACTGTAGTTTTTACGTGGTTCTTTTTCAGTCGTACATAATTTACTACACTGATGATGCTGAGTTGCCATTCGACCAATGGGAACAAATAACCGAGGATGCGTCAACAACGGAGAGACTTGTAGAGGATTTGGTCGAGAGCACCCTCTACACTTTCCAGATCAGAGCCACCAATCAGCGAGGAGAGGGAGTGCTCAGTCCTGCAGCTGAGATTCAGACCGGATTTGCTCGTGCGTTCTTTCTATCTTGTAGTTTTTGGTTTTATGTTGATCAAAGAGAACGCTGCTGCGCTGTAGGTGATGCATAGTGTGGTGGTGTTTAGAAAGCGCCCCTGAGATCAAGATAGAGGAAGGAGACGCAGTAGAGGTTGCGCCTGAAGGCAGTCTGGTGCTCACGTGTTCGGTGGTCAAAGGTTTGCCGCTACCCAGTTTGGCCTGGTACAAAGACGACGAGCTGGTGGAACCGCCTCAGCTGGCCCAGTTTCTCAAGCTGTCCGTGGAGAATGTGCGTCGTTCAGGACAGTTTACCTGTAAAGCTGAAAACGATCTCGGTGCAACTGCGCAAACTGTCGACGTAACAGTCACTGGTCAGTTTGGTTCTACCCTGTTTGCTGTTGTTGCCGTAATTTTGGCATGATACTGTAGGTGTCTAAACAGAGTTCGTTCAGCTGGTCTGGCAGAGTGACCACCTCTCACTTTGCTTTGCCTATTTCGTACAGTAGGTCTCTGTCATATTGTAGGTCCGGGAAGTGCACCAGCGCAAGTGAACCTGCAGGCAGATGGCGTTAATATAATCGTTTCTTGGACGGAACCTGAAATCTCCAATGGTCCGATTACGGTACTGCTTTATTTGCTTCTGTGCTTTTCATGTAACAAGTACGTGCGTTTCGGTACTGCAGACTTACGATATACTCTATACAACTGACCAAACAAGCGATGACTGGTCATCGGAACAAGTGAACGCCGATGTTCTGACGCTGGTCTTGAAAGACCTCCAGCCTACCACTCTTTACGCGGTCAAAGTGCGAGCTGCTAATGAGCGCGGTGCAGGCCCGTTCAGCGAACCGGTTTCAATAGAAACCTGGATGAAAGGTAGTAGGTCTCGGCTGTCCGGTTGAAAACTTACGAGCCGCTGGTGTTGCAGAGTCAAGTCCGAAACTGCAACTGTCCCATGCTCGCACAGACGAGAGACCGACGGCCGACTCGCTCTCCATCAACTGCACGGCTGTAGGGGTGCCGAAGCCGGAGATAAAGTGGCTGGTGGCCGGTGAGCCGGCGGTGGATGGCGTGGGACTGAGGATCTACGACGTGACTGAGCTGGGTTCTGTCGACCGCACCAAGTCAGTGTTGGCACTGGAGTCTGTGCTCAGTTGGACCAATGTCACCTGCACTGCCGCCAACGCCGTCGGCTCTGCAACTGAGACAGTTGATCTGGTGGTCTCGGCGCCGGGATCTGCCCCTCACGACCTGCTCATACAGCCTCTCTACGATACTCTGCTTCTTTCTTGGGCGCCGCCTAAAATTCCGAACGGAATTATAACGGTATCTACGTACTACAGTCAGGCACTTAACGCCGTATATGGTACTGGTGCCTAGGCTAGTGGTACCATTTACATATATGTATATGCTACCGGCACCATAATATTGTACCCCTACGGTTCGCGGAGCCCGTGGCTAGCCATTGCCATTGGTGCCGGCCGGTACCATAGATGGTACGAAATTTGAGGGGTGATACCATGTATGGTGCAAGTACCAAGGTAATGTTGCCGGTACCATATAAATGTATGGTACCACCGCAGTTCCTCGAACATGGGGTACCATATGGTACCACTAGTCTAGGTAATAAACGGCGTCAAGTGCTGACTGTACTAGGTAACAGAAATTACAACTGATGTAAGTAACATTTATTCCCAGACGCACAAGACGCAAAGATTTTCCCATTAATGATTTATCGTCTACTTATTGTACCACCGAGCGAACCAGTGTAATGTCGGTGACTCTTGATACCTTAACCGATGCCATTACCACAAATCATCAGGAACCATAATGGTTGACTAGAATTGCAGGGCTATGTGATAAAGTACACGAGCGTGCCGGAGCCCAGCGAGGACGATTGGCAAACCGTAGAAGTGGGTGCTGACGAGTCGAGCGCTGTCTTGAGCTCACTAGAGCAGAACACCGAGTACTGGGTGAAAATGGCCGCTAAGACAGAGGAGATTGGAATCTTCACTCAGCCGGACAGAATAAGAACTGGCTGGAAACGTACGATGGAAGGCAGCAGCAGAAGTTCTTCAGTCAAACAAAAGCGTCAGTTTCAGAGGCGGAGCCGGATTTGCGACTGATCAGTGAACCGGCAGCCGAAGACAACGTTATCAGTCTGTTGCCGGGCGCGTCTGTGTCGTTCGTCTGTGCAGCCAGCGGTAATCCGCGGCCGCAGGTAGTGGCTGCCTTCAACGACGAACCCCTCACTTCAACTGGCATTCGTTTTGAAAATGCAACCCACCTGCACCTCGGCTACGAGTTGACAAAAACAACTGAAAGCGCTGTTATTCGCTGCAAGGCAGAAAACGATGTTGGCGCGTCCGAATTTACGGTCTCTGTGGATGTTCAAGGTACAATCTACGTGCGTACAGTACGTACTAGGACTGCAGTGCAGTGTGAGACGTTTTGGGGTTGGGAGAACTTCCCTTCAACGCTTTTCTAGTACTGTACCTATTGAGATTTGACTTTACAACTACCCAAGCATAGGAGTCATGGTACCCCTACCATATATAGTAATAATAATGGTCCAAACAAGTTCCATATACGTACATTTGTGCCGTTTGCCTAACGGTGTATAAAGACGGTTATACAGATTATGTCGCACGTACTGTACTGTACGTACGTCATTTGTCCGAGAACGACATATCATACATGTAACAGGGGGGTCTGGGGGGAGGTCTGCCCTCACCCGACTTAGGCCAGCCCCGCCGAGACGATTTTTCCGGCAAGTAATTTTTTGAGTAATTTTTTGCAATTTCAGACACAAAAATTGCCAAATCGCCTGTAAAACTGCACTTTTTAGCTGTATTTGAGCTAAAATTATTTTTGACATTCAAATCATTCGTTGCAGGTCCTGGCAGCCCTCCTGGTAATGTGCAAGCAAGTGTAGAGCCATCAAACAAAGTAACGGTTACGTGGGAACGGCCGTTGATCGAAAACGACCCTCTGACCGGTTACCTTCTTTATCTTACCAGCGACCCTGGAAGAGAAGTTGACTATTGGCAAGCAATCACCATTGACGACCCTGCTCAGCTCTCCTATCAATTCGAACCTGGCCAACTTGACCCCTCGTCCGTCTATTACATTAGAATGAGAGCGGTTAATTCAAAAGGCAACGGACCTTTGTCCCCGGTGGAATCGTTCGAAACAGCAGCTGGAGGTTGTCTTTATTTGGATATTCTTTATTAACTGTCAGAGTTTCAGGCCCGTCCGATGCGCCGAGAAATGTGACTGCAACTGTTGGCTTAGATAACGAAGTGACCATTGGATGGCTGCCGCCTCTTGTACCGAACGGACCGATTACTGTGAGATATTCTGCGTCTTCTGAAAGCCTATATTGGCTTGCTTTCTGTAGACCTACACAGTCTACTTCACTGATACGATGACAGAAGAAACTGAGGTGAAGTTTTGGAACAGGACAGGACCCGCAGAAGCGCACCAAACCTACGCTGTACTGAAGCATCTCAAGCCACTGACCGAGTATCGAGTGCGGGTATCGGCCAGCAATCAGTTTTCCGAAGGTCCTCTGTCACAACTGACTGTCTTTTCCACTGGCACAGGAGGTATAGATGATGGGTGAGTGCTGTGTATGACTTGGTCTTCAGCTGTGCCAGTGCAAGTCACCCTGACGCCCGAAGGAGTGCAACCGATCGTTCCGGGCACCGTCAATGTGGCTGTTGAGTGCTTGGCTGTGGGAGTGCCGCGTCCCTCTGCTCCTGTTTGGGAGTACTCGGTTGAGCCGCACTTGTCTGCCGTCGAACCGGACCTTCAACAGTCTGCCGATCGTGTCAGTAGCAGAATTGTGTTGGCCTCCGTTAAGCAGTCTCTCAATCTCACTTGTCAAAGCTCCAACTCGGCCGGATCTGATTCTAAATGGTTGAACCTGGTAGTATTGGGTCCGGGCACACCTGTGACAGATGTTCAAGTAGAGCCCATTCAAAACGGTCTGCAAGTCAGATGGACTCAACCTGCTTATCCTAATGGCCAAATTGCTGTACCACTTACTGCACTTATTGGTGTCTCCCTATTTTTATTATGTGTACTGTTTCAGTCTTACAAGGTTCACTACTCCACCGACCCTACGTTAGCCATTGACCAGTGGCCAGTGATTACGGTTCCCGGCGGCGAAACGACGGTGTTGATAGAAAATTTGTCTGAACGAACTGAGTATTTTGTTGCGATACGACCTGTGGGAGTTGGAGATCTAGTGGGAATTCCCTCCGAACCCGTTCGGGCCACCACCAGCTCCAAACGTACCCACTCACTTTATCTACAGCTATCACAGTCGGGCATTTCTCCACGTTCAAATTTCAGTGATACCATTTAATACAGCAGGTACCTGGTATGATCAGATACCGTCTACTGAATTTGTTGAGGAATCCCTGACTGTATCGGTTTTGTACTGTACGGACGTGTTATAGACAGAGCACCGGAGATAATAGAGTTTTTGCCGGCAGAAGAGAGCATATCGGTTGAGCGCGGTGCCTCGGTCACTTTCTCTTGTCAAGTGGCCGGATTTCCGGTTCCATCGTTGATTTGGTCTGTAAACGAGCATGCAGTAGAGTTGCCTGCCGACCAGCAGCCGTACGAAGTCGACGCGGCCACTATCGCTTCCACTTTTACCCTTGAAAATGTCTCCTCCAGTCAGTCGGTATCCTGCAGTGCTGAACATGCCGGTGTGCTCGCTACTGACACCAAGATCGTAAGAGTTCTAGGTCTGTTCAGTGTTAGATGTTTCACGCGAGCTCCCATAGAGTGGCAGGTTTTTAGGTCCGACAGGACCGCCGCAGAATGTCAGGGTATCAGTTGCTCCCGATAACACTGTCACAGTTACGTGGTCGCCGCCAGAACCACCGGAAGTCACGGTTCCGGGACTGCCTGAAGAAGAAATTACGGCAAGCTATCGGTGTGTCAAAAGAAACGGTCTGTTACCGAGTGTCCATCTGCAGGGCTACGAGATCTATCTGGACGGGTCGTTGTTCCAAGAAGTGAACGGCACCACCAACAGCTTTCTAATCCTTCCGTCCAGACTGGTGCCATCGCAGATTTATGATCTAACTATTCTGGCCGAAACCCAGTATGGCAAAGGTCCATTCTCGCTTCCGGAATCGTTCGAGACAACTTCAGGCGGTAAATGGGTGTTTAAAAAAGAGTTCCCAAACAAATAGCACAAAGTGTTGTTTTAACTTGATTAGTAACTGAGCACGAATGGCATTCATTTTTTAAATGTATTGCACTGTGGATGTTGTTGCCTTCCGTCCGGTGCGGAGGGTGCGTCCTGTCCTACTTCGTAAAACATTAGCGCCAGGCAGGAGAAACTGTAGAAAAGCGGAGATTTTCCCTTATCGGTGGTTGATAGGCCGGCCTGGGTGGCGAATTCAGCTGAGTACGTAGATGGTCGGTCAGTAGATGAGAGGCGCTGCCGCTGTTTATTTGCCTTCTTCAGCTGGTGGCAGTGGCCAGACCGGAGTAGAGCTAGGAGAGAGCAATGCTCTTTACTAAGGCGTTGGTCGTGTGATTTCAGTTCCATCCAGTCCGCACCACGTTTCTGTGGCGCTGCAACGCGACAACAGCATCAAAGTTGACTGGGAAAATCCGGAGCAACCTAACGGCTTTATCAGCATGTACACCGTTTACTACACAGACGATCTGAACGCAGACGACTGGTCGCTAGTAGAGAGAGCTGCTGATGACCACAGACCAGCTGATATTTCTGCCGACCCCTTCAAACCTCTCACTAAGTACGCTCTCTTTCTATTCACTAAACAGTCTCATGCAGCTGGTAGGAAGCGCCTTGTTCTAATCGCGCTTGAAATGATTTTACAAACAAAGTGCAGACGGTGCTTTAGACACGACGGTTGTATCTATGGAAGGCAAACAAAATCTTAATTATTATCATTTTCTTTTTTGCGTAAGTCTTGATTTCGTCTATCTCGTTTGTACATAATTGCATGTTAAGTGGGCAAAACGTTGAGTGAATTTTGGGATAAATCCTCGTCGTAAATTATGTGTACAAACTGTACTGTACGGTAGGGTCGATAGGGTGCTCTGCGATTCTCCGTTGTAGTGCGTTCGTAGTACCATTTACCGGGTTTGCCTTCAGCTGTTGTCACTTGGGTTACCGAAATTTGGTCAGGCGGTTATGGTTGAGCCGTGTTTCAGGTATTATCTCAAAGTGACGGCGACAAATGAAAACGGAGAAAGCCAACCGTCAGAAATAATAGACTTCACGACGGGACAAGGAGGTGATGGGCTAACAGCTACATAAAGAATATACTAGCCATTGCTTCAGTGGAGCCTCCGCAGGTGTCCTTGGTGCCGTCCAATCAGACGTACCCGGTGGCGGCGGACGGAGCGATTCTGATTGATTGCCAAGTGATGGGAACTCCAACGCCAACCGTCGAGTGGCTGGCCGACAACCGAGTCGTCTCAACTGAAAACCGACTGCATCTGCGACTGGACGATGCTGCAAATTCCTGGATTGTAGGCGACTTCAGACTAGAATGCAGAGCCACCAACGAGGCCGGAACCGACTCGAAGTTTGTTGACGTTCTGGTCAAAGGTAATCAACTCTCTTCTTTTGCCGATTGTTCTAGTCTGTCTTCAGGCCCGCGATCTCCTCCGGAAAATGTGCATTTGGAGGCAGTGTCGCCGACAGAAATCGAGGTGACGTGGGAAGCCCCGACACATCCGAATGGCGAGATAGTGCAGTACCTGGTGCATTACAAAGAAGCCACGGCCGGCGATGAGCAGTGGCAGCAGACACAGACGCTCATTCCCACCAACCTCTTTCTAATCACCGGTCTCTCTCCTAACACTGAATACCTGGTCAAACTCCAAGCCATTAGTGACACCGGAGTTGGTGTCGTTTCTGAGGCCTACAGTGTTCTAACCCCTGAACCGGGTATGTTTATTATGTACGTAATCTGACGCTCAAAACCTACTACATTCTACTACTACACGTTTCCTGGTATGGGTGCCGGGTGACTTGTAAGTGATGCCATGGGGGCCGGCCAACTACACCAAATCTCGAAATACAGTACAAGCCCCTTTTTCGAACTTTACTCAAGCGATTCGTTCTCGGTCATTTCTTTATCGAGTGGACTCAAAGTTTCAGGATTAATTAACAACATAACTGGGTAGATATTGTGCAAGATTGGTGCCAAAATTCTGACTCGAGCTGGTTTTATGACCCGAAAGCTAAGAATTAGGGTGGTCTACGGAAATTCTAATTTCTTCGGCAATTCAAAGAGTTGGTCGGGGCACTAGCAGTCAGTCCTTTGGCTGCCGGCCAGCACAAATTCAGCAGGCATGCTTGGTCCTACCCAGCTGCCGGGCGGTAGTTGGCTTCTGATGCCTTTTGGAGGCTTGTTGCGCCGTTTTGAGCGAGTAAATGTTATCGGATACGTACGTGGCCACGTCTTACAAGTGCCTCCCAAAAATATTTAAAAAATATGGGACGCCACAGGGACACAGATAGGCTAATTTGACCTCCAAAAATGGGACAAACTCCAAAAATGGGACCGCAAGCGAACAGTTTACAGTCAAACTCTCTATAAATGTTTAAATGAGACGCTTCACTAAATTTTCGCTCCCAGGAAGTGCGATGTGATTCCAGTGGACGTAGACCGTAAAGTCTTGAGTAAGAGCGAGTTTAGGTTCCCCTCCGGTGATAGTTGTGCCGGGAGGATGGGGCACAACCGGAGAGACGGTCTTAAATGTACTGCCGGGCAGTTCGATCAGTGTTTACTGCAACGCAACCGGCGATCCGCAGCCCAGCGTCAAATGGGTGAGAGGCAGTGTTGACGGTGAACCTATCGACCCGAGCGTTATTAGTCGTCACGTTCTGGATGCCGGATGGATATTGATGATCGACAATTCCTTTCTCAATTCCACCTTCTACTGCATCGCTGAAAACCGATTTGGAATTGCCAACTGGACCATATCTGTCTGGATCAAAGGTTTGTTCTGTCTCTGTCTGTCTGCATATCCTTTACTCATCAATATGTTACAGATATGAGGCCACATTGGACTGTCGGCTTTGTAAACGCCTATTTGAATGGGGAAAACCAGCCCTACTTAGTTGTTTCTGATGTAGAACAGTTTGAACCTGGAGTAAGTTTTATACAAAAACAGTTTGTCTGTCAACTGCCACATTAGCCAAGTGCTGAGTTATTTTTTATTCTTGTGGTTGGGAGGGAAGTGAGTCCATTTGAAGCTAAGCCAAAAGTGGCCTGTAATTTTGCAGTCTGTATGCATGCATCAAGGTTGTAAAATGAGTTCTGCTTCAGCACTACCGTATCTATTTTACCAAGAACAGCACACAGAGACTGACCGACTGGGACACAGTGTACGTGGACGACTACACCACACTGGCTTCGGTACCTATGCCTGGAATGGAACTCGGTCAACACTACTCCGTTGTCATTGAGAATGTCGATCAAAGTATCAAGACACCTATATTTTCCGTGCTGGTCCCAGGTACGCGTTGGCTTCTCTACGTATCACATCACATCTTTTGCCTTTGTGCCGTACGTAGGTATGTATAATTGAAGAGATTTATATACTAGTCAACACAAACATACGCAAACAACCACACAATAGCTCAAACAGTCACACTAAGCAATCGCACATTCTTTCATCACTTCCTTAACAGATGTCCAATGAGCCGCTTCTGTGCCTGACAGCCCTTGAAACGAATACATCTTCAGCTGACTCTTCTGATTCTGACTCGTCAGCTCTGCAATTCCTCTGCTCTGACTCTATGTTGAATCGATCTCTTGCATGCTACCAACCGGCCTTTCTGCGCCTTGGCTTTCATCTGGCATCTTATCATAACTTAAACAGGCATGGTCCCAGGTCTCGGCACCAAATCAAGTAGGAGGGTTTCCGATCCGATCCGATGGCCATACACTCAGACCTATGCGGTCCATTGCGCGACCCCCGTGGTTCGTCATCTCGGACGTTTCCCTTCTATCACTGCCACTCTAGCCATGCTGTTGGTCGCCAGGTACTAAGAGAGTGCCTGGCGCGTTGACGTCATGGTGATGTCGGCTCCCAACGTCCGCTTGGTCCGCCCCTGGTGTGAGAAAGGCCCCCAGGCCAAGCCTGTTTCCATGGACAACTCCTGACGTCATTGATCTTCTCCTCCAACGTGGCATGCTTTTGGAGCGGCTTCGGTGCATTGGCAGATCCAGTCGGTTCCCATTTTACCTACTCGCTGTAACCAGCTTTCGGCGGCCTGGATGGAGCGTTGTGCCGACGACCAACTTTTTGCGGCAAGAAACTTTCCGCGCCGAGAGGATGAGCGCACGACGTCGCGCACAGTGGCTTTGCGGCCTAAACCACTACACCAACTGTGCCGGCAGTAGGAGGGTTTCTCGACTAGTGAGCACACAATACGTACAATGTAAACACTCACACATACGTTCGCACACTACAACCACACAATAGTTCAATCACAAACACTCACTAAGTAATCACACATACTTTCAGTCTATAATACGAGTAAGCGCGCCGTTTCTGAGCGAAAACTTGCGTATGTTCAGTACGACTACTGCAGATGGCGCCCACCCCAATTTTTTTATATATTCATAGAAAACTGCACGGCATGCTTACACATGTACAAGCAAGCGTTTCGAAATGTTCGTTTGTTTGAAGTTATTATCCGCAAAAAATATGCCAGTTTTTAGAACCCGTAGTTACCGGCAATGTAACCGTTGATGAATCTGGATATTTCTTTGTCACGTGGAAGCCGCCAATTACGAAAGATAAGGTTAAGGTAAACTCGTAACAAGGCGTTTGACCGCAAAGGAAAACAGGATCAAAGGTTTTAGAGTTACGTTGTTCAGTACTCTCCTGATAGCACGCTTCCTGTAGAAGATTGGCAGAGTAAGCAGGGTGGTCCAGATTCGTGGAAGGAGTCAGTTTTTATACCCGACCTCAAACCAAACACTGTCTATTATTTCTCGATTGATTCTGTGCTCATGAGCGGACAAATCCTGACTGGTCGTGTGTTCTCCGTCACAACACCTTCCTTAACTCCGACAACCACCCCACTTATCGAGCAAACGGTACCGGCAACCACACCTGGACCAATGGCTGAGTCATCGACAATCGCACCAACCACACCTGGACCAATGGCTGAGTCATCGACAATCGCTCCAACCACTCCTGGACCAATGGCTGAGTCATCGACAATCGCCCCAACGACACCTGGACCAATGGCTGAGTCATCGACAATCGCACCAACCACACCTGGACCAATGGCTGAGTCATCGACAATCGCACCAACCACACCTGGACCAATGGCTGAGTCATCGACAATCGCACTAACCACACCTGGACCAATGGCTGAGTCATCGACAATCGCACCAACCACACCTGGACCAATGGCTGAGTCATCGACAATCGCACCAACCACACCTGGGCCAATGGCTGAGTCATCGACAATCGCACCAACCACACCTGGGCCAATGGCTGAGTCATCGACAATCGCACCAACCACACCTGGACCAATGGCTGAGTCATCGACAATCGCACCAACCACACCTGGGCCAATGGCTGAGTCATCGACAATTTCACGAACGACAGCTGGACCAATGATTGAGTCCACTACATCATCGAAAATCGTGCCAGGAGTTACGTCATCATTTGAGCCTAGCACAACACCAGTGCGCTGCGGATTTGTAAGCAAGCCGTTAGACTTGGTGTTTGTAATGGACGCCTCAGACAGTATTGAGCAGTTGAATCACGTACTGCTCAAAGGACTGTTGCGCTTCTTCATCGATCACTATCTCTCCCTTGACCGCGTCAACATCGGGGTGGTCCAATACAGCAGCTTCGCCGAGAGCGCCGTTCTTCTTGGCGACTACGAGTCGAAAACAGAGCTTCTGGAGAAGATCATTTACCTGAAACGACTGAAAGGAGAGACACACACTGGTCTCGGACTTGGAGAGGCTCTCAGACAATTCCAGAGTAGAGCGCGAGGAGCCCATGTTCCTAAGGTGAGGCGACATGACCAGGTTCCGTCTAATCCAACTGCTTTCCTGTCAGGTTGTGGTGCTGATCAGCGATGGTTTGTCCAGTCAAACTCCACGTTACGATGCCAAAAGACTGCGAGATTCCGGCGTAACTATCCTCTCCGTAGCGATAGAACCATCTTTTCAAGGCATCCAGGAACTGACCGTTGTGGTTGGCGGAGATGCCAGCTTGGTCTTTGAAGTGAACAAATGGGATAAACTGAGAGACAGACTGACTTTGAGCAACGTTGTCCATAAACTCTGTGACGTCAGTGACGCCCCGACCACTACCAACCGACCGCCCGTGCTGCCCCCTGTGTCGGTCTCTGTACGCCAGGCAGGCAAAGGCACAGTCTCAGTGTCCTGGACCGTTGACACCGAACCTGCACCCGAAGGCTGGGTACGTGGCTTGCTTTTCTTTTTTCGAGTACGCGGTACATTATGTAAGTTTTTTATGTACTAGAATTAACTACATAGTATCATACATGGGCCCGAAAAATCCGGAGGGGGGTAGAGGGGGTTGCAGACCTCGGGGGGGGGGGGGTCCCCGAAAAAAGGCCAAAAAACGCCTATTTTGCCTTAAATAAGCGAAAATTTCCTCCTTCCGGGAGGGGTGGGTGGGGGAGGGGGGTATGGCCGGCCGAGGGGGAGGGGTATACCCCCTTACCCCCCCCCCCCGGCCCATGTATGCATAGTATGACTTGCCAATCCCTATGCAACCTTCTACAACGTGCAAATGCGCAAAGTTACCCTGCTGTTTTTTTTTTTTTTTAAAAATTGGTTCTATTGCTTCGGCGTTGTCATGTTTTCAGTTGCAGGACTACTTGATATACTACAGTGCCGATCCAGACGCACCGAAAGATAGCTGGTCATACGTACAAGCGAGTTGCTCAGAGCGCTGGGGCAAAGTTATCGCTGGGTTCGACCCGGACGCAGTTGTCTCTGTGTGCGTGAGCGCAAGAAATGCCTACGGTCTGGGGCCGGACAAGTGCGCTTCGGTGCAACTTGACCCAGGTAGACAGACACCAACTACTATTCAGTGGTATAAGGAGAGGGTCTAGATTTGGTCGTACTAGTAACTGCACTCCCCGGCTGCCAGTGCCAATGTGACAGTGAAGGCAGAGCTCTGCTGATTCAGTGTGCCGCCCTGCCATCCACCGTCCGTCCGGTCACTCCGAGAGTGACCGACACTGACCAGTGTCGGTGCACAGTGGATGCTGAGGATGGACGATGTCCGGCTGGCTACATTTTTAGAGGCCAGTTGTGCTACGGTAAGTAGAAAGTTGCTTGCTATGCATAACTACGTAGCTGTTTGCCAGACATAAACGAGTGCGCCAACGGCAACGGCGGCTGCTCGGACGGTTGTGTCAATACGCCGGGCAGTTTCTACTGCGCCTGTCCGCACGACACCATCAGAGATCCGCGCAACCCATTCCGCTGCATCAAGCAACAGCACTTGTTCAATAGAATCGCCGAGCTGCTGTCGTTGTATCTCTGGAAGAACAAGCCGGCGCCGGAGCAGGTGAACCCGGCCGATGTGTCTATCAGCGAAGGATCGAAGAAAGGCTTATACAGAGCCACCATAAGAAACGGCACCAGCAGCATAACGTTCGAGTGGAGTTGGAAGCAAATGCTTAGAAAACTGAAGCTCTTGTAACTTTTCAGTGACATTCTTTAGCCCGGTCGTTTCAGTGTCATTTACGTACGTACGCGTAGTGCATTTGGCCGAGTTTTACTGCGTTTGATCTCAGTGCCTTGTACTGCCTTTTGAAGTAGTTTGTAATTGTGCATTAATTGAACAACTCTAAGTTACAAATGTCGAGTATAAAGTATAATCAGGCCACTTTCTTCTAACTCGATATATTGTCAGCCCATGCGTGCCGCGTTGCGGTACAGTACTGCACATAGTATATACAGGGTGTGCCAAAAAAAAACAACCCAGCAGATTTTTTGCTGTAGCAACCCCAAATCTCAACCGATTTGAATGAATCCTATTTTAAATGAAAGATAAATAAATTCTTGAAAGATTGATGCAACGTTTATTAAGATAGGCTTCTTTGTTCCTGAGATATTTGTCCTCAAAGTCAAAACAGAGATTTTGGCAATGAACAAGAGTGATAAAGAACAACCCAGCAGATTTTTTACTTTTGCAACCATGAATCTGAACCGATTTGAATGAATCCTTTTTTAAATGAAAGGCTGATAAATTCTTCAAAGATTGGTGCAATTTTTATTGAGATTCACAGTTTAGTTCTTGAGATATTTGCCTTCCAACTCGAAACAGATTTTGGCAAAGAACAAGAGCGATTCCGTTGCATTTCATAATAAAGCAGATTCCTACTGCTGGGGCTAATGGTACTTTAGTGTTGAAGTAAACCTAGTTTCTGTGTCACCTGTAAATCCTCTAAGAGCCCTTAGCAGTAGCAGGAATCCGTTTTATTACGAAGTGCAGAATAATAATAGAAAATCCCTCTTGTTCACTGCCAAAATCACTGTTTTGATTTTGAGAGCCAACATCTCAGGAACTAAGCAGAGTACAATAATGAAAATTTCAGCAATCTTTTAAGAATTTATTTATCTTTCATTTAAAAAAGGATTCATTCAAATCGGTTGAGATTTGCGGTTGCTACAGCGAAAAATCTGCTGGGTTGTTTTTTTTTGGCACACCCTGTATATACACACAGTACGTACATGCAGCATTAAAGGACATTTTTACATAATACAGTCTGGCACTTAACACCGTTTACGGTACCGACACCATAATATTAATACCATATGGTACCCGCATATTCGGCCAGTGGCCACAGGTCCCGAAACGTCAATACAGTACATTGTGAGGTAGGTACATTACCTACACATTCATACGTGTTGTATTGTGTTTAACCACAAAAATACTGTACACGCAACACTTCCAGCTTAATTGGTCACGCAACACTGTGTCAATGGGTGCTGCTAGCATATCACAGACATTGACCAGTTCCAATAAAACGCTTGCGGTCACACCCTCGACTCAAACTCAAACCATTTTACGTGAACGAAGAATAAATAAAAGTAATTTTCCACAGCACAGACGCCTTTACGTTGTAAAAAATGCAAAAAACGGGACTTGTTCAGAGAAGGCTGCTGGAAATGCCAGTGTCTCTACGTGTTATAAATTATAAGCTGATCTTAAATGTAAATGTATACGGTACCGGGTACTCTCCATTTTGTGTGTGGCTTGGCTGGCGTGTTGTTGTACGTTGCTTTCGTTGTATGATTGGAGCATGTCACTCGCCCGGTAGTTGGATGTAGCGAGGACTACAGAGAGGCAGGACCTCTCAGCACTGCGACGACAGGACTTTCCCAACACAAATGAAGGTCAACTGTTCAATGAACAACAGAACTTGATCCGTAACGCCGATTCACTCAGAGCTTGCCGCGACATGCTGAACTTGATGTGCAACGAATACCGAAGGGTATGTCTCGTACAGTTTCATTAAGAACTGGAAGCAAGATCGTTTTTTCGTATGCAGGGCAGAGCCGTAAGTGCGTATTTTGAAACGAAACCGAAAAGTACAGGGTAGACATTTTTGCGGACGCCCGGCTGGATGTGGTTTCAGCTGGAAGTGTTCAGACGAGACGTTCCCAGACCGGTCGGTAGCACTGTAAGTCGACTGCCTCCTATTAATGGTTTCTCACTGTCTAGGCAAACGAGGTATTTGACCCGAACTCGCGAACAGGCCACGCGCGCTCCACCGACCAAGTTGGAAACGGATGCAGTGGTCACCCGCAATTTACCAGCCATTTCTTGTCCTTTGTGTCTGCTCTCTCAACATTCGGTACCGTTTCTTGCTGCTTTATTGCACCGGCGACTATTGATTTAAATTCTGACCGTAAAATACGACAAGTCTGAAAATAAGGTATTACTTATTCAATTGTTATACAAAACAGCGGAAAGTTATATTTTTTAACTAAAACAATAATTGGAAAGAAAATGTTTTACATCATGAGAGTACACGACTGAAGACACTGCGGTTTGTGCCGTTTCTTGTGATGTGACTGATGATCGAAGTTGAACGTTTGTAGTTGTCAGACGACCGCTTCTGTTGTTGTTGTTGTTGTTGTTGTTGCCGGGAACAATAGACGGCCACTTCTTCAAGCTGGAAAAGTCGGGCAGCCGAGCCTTCTGCACCACTGGGTCCATCTGTCGCACAGTCGAGATATGGGTGGCCCGGCTGCACATTAAACCATCAGCTCTAGGCATCATCAGTGGCAGATGGGCAAATTCCCAATGGACATCCGGGACGGTTTAGTGCCGACAGTCCAAGCATGAGTCGGAGGCCAACAACCACGTAGCCAACAGGAACAAGGCTACGTGCCCGGAATGGGGCGTTACCATTTAGGGACTGGCCCCGTTGCACCTGGGGCTGTTTATAGTCCACTCAGCATTGGCCCCGTAGGGTATACTGAGCTGCCCCGCGGAGGCGGTAACGTTGCACGGACGACCGCTTCTTCCTGTGCTGTTCGTGTCGTCATGTGTTCTGCAACAAGTGCATTTTGGAATATAATTTATCAGACTGCATAAACGGTGTCCCTACTGCAAACAGAAAATTGGCAACAACGACCTCCTCTACGTCTACTTCGAATCGACTCCGTGATTGTAGAAGATTTCACTTGGCGCGTGCTCGTGCATACTGTGACATGACTAGTCTTTCTTCCTTATATTAAAAAGTATCACTCTCACTCACACTCGCTCACGCTCACTCACTCACTCACTCACTCACTCACTCACTCACTCACTCACTCACTCACTCACTCACTCACTCACTCACTCACTCACTCACTCACTCACTCACTCACTCACTCACTCACTCACTCACTCACTCACTCACTCACTCACTTTTTTATGCTGTGCACATTCTTGCCCTCTTGTCGTTTTAGCATTTTAGCCAAATCGGTGACAAAAAGTTCGGATTTGTCCGAGAAGAGTCGATACTTAGAAAAACCGGCTCTTCAATATTTTTACGAATTTTCCGAAAATTGTAATTTTTTTGTGAAAATTGGGTTAGGGTTTCAGAAGCCCTACAGAGTTTCAGAGCCTTAATTAATAAAGATAAAATGCACCTGTTCACTGAAATGAAATTTTTGGGCCAGCGTAGCGTGCAAGTATGTACTGGGTATTAAATTTTGGTATTGGGTTTTTCAGGTATTATTCGCACTATACTTTCAGCTTGAATGAAAGGTGAAAAAGTCTGTTTTCAACCCCAAATTAGGGTTTTTTTCAGAAGGGCTAAACAGGATTTCTAGACTTTATAGGACTAAGGCCCTAAATAGGGTTCCTGAAACCCTAAAAACAATGTAGGGTTCTCGAACCCTAATTCCCTAATTTGGGGTTTCCTGAAATCCACAATAAGGGTATCAGAGGCCTCACATTGTAGCTCTATGTTATCGGATAAAGTAAGGTTTTTGTACATTTTAAAGCAAAAATACGGTTTTTTTGCACGTTTTGAATAAAAATACGGTTTTTAGCACGTTTTAATGCAAAAATAGGATTTAAAAGGCATTTTTGCAGTTCAGACAGGATTTTTACCCGATTTTTAGTCCTCGATACGAAAGTTAGCAAATACAACGCTCTCATTCTAATTTTTGGCGAGTAATATAGAAAGCCTTACCTACGTACAGTATGCAGTTCGGAAGCCGTGTTAAGTTCCCACGATATACAAGTCTGTGTAGTAGGTGGGTAAATACAGTTGTGTTTTGGTTGTAGCTTACCGGTCGGTATGAACCGGGTGCGTGTGTTTGCGTGTCTGACGTTTCTTTTGTGTGCGAGCAGTCAGCGTTGCTACATCAGCCGCTACCGATGGAACGAGGACATGTTGATGACTCCGTGCGATGGTTTCTGTGCGCAGGTGTCTGGAGCTGAGCTCTACAAGCAAGAAATGCAGACTCAAACAGGCAGCAGTCACGTGTCGGTCAGCTCCTGTGACGACGGTCGATGGTGCAACCGAGACGGCACCAGCACTCGCGGCGGCCAGATTCTGAGATGCTGCAGCACCGACCTCTGCAACGCTCCTCCGAACGCAATTCAAGGCAGAGCCCTTACGTGTTACAACGGTGGTCAGCAGTCGCTCCGACAGATCAAGTGCACCACCGGCTCCTTCTGCGCCAGCATTGAGGGCCCACTGAAACCCGGATACAGTTCTCTGGGTCCGCAATCGGTGGCCTTGTTTCTGTGTCTGCCGCAACACGTCTGTGTGACAGAGGGTCAACGCTCCATCGATGTGTCCCGATTCGACCGAACCGACTTTGAAGAAAGCGATGCCTTCCTCGGAAACGTGGTGGTCAAATGTTGTTCGACTGATTTGTGCAACACTGCCCAGTTCTCACCGGCCGCCCAGCAAATGAACGTAATGACGGGAAACAGAGCAGAAAAGCGCACCAACCATGTGATTTTGGTGATGCCTCTCATCTTCTCTTTGTACCTCACCCGCCGTTGAGCACACTCTATGTATGTTTGCACTGGTCTGCCTGTTGTTTTTATTCTCATCCAAAAATACAACCTTAACCTGTCAAAGATAATGTCACTAACATCGCCTGAACTGATGCATGAATTACCTTTTTAACAAATAACTTTGTTTCAACACGTCAGTCTAGGTTCCTTGTTTTTGCTTGATTTGATACTACACTGTATATACGCACATAAGGGTGCCTGACTGACGCTGAAATCCGCGCGAAACTGGCCGAGCTTTGCGTGATGAAAAATTGTCGCATGTGGTGCACGGTCTGCCTGTTGATATAACATACCGCCATAAACAGTGTGACTTTCGAAAGTGATTTTTAGTGACAGTTTACAATAATAAATTATTCAGGCAACTGTGATCAAGGCGGCAGCGCCCCAACTAACCAGACTCCCAGATGAGGCTGCGTCTGCGGAGGTGGAAGCAATGTTTCTGGTAACCGGAACAGTTGGTGAAGTGGTTTAGGGCGCAAAGCCACTGTGCGCGTGCTCGTGCGCTCATCCACTCGGCGGGGCAAGTTTCTTGCCTCAAAGAGTTGGTCGTCAGCTTCATCATTTTATTGTTCTTACCTCGTCGATTTGGCTGCTGAAAATGCGAGTGCCCCGTTGGAATTTTGGGCAGCTTTTGCTAGCACCAGTTTGCCGTCCTGATCAAGCTCGATAGTTTGCCCTGTCCCGTGTTTCATCAATGCCGTATCTCAGACAGGCGACTACTGCCGGCACAGTTGGTGTAGTGGTTTAGGCCGCATAGCCACTGTGCGTGCGCGACGTCGTGCGCTCATCCTCTCGGCGCGGCAAGTTTCTTGCCGCAAAGAGTTGGTCGTCGGCACAAAGCCCCACCCAGGCCACCGAAAGCTGGTGACAGCTGGTAGGTAAAATGGGAACCGACTGGATCTGCCGTTGCACCGAAGCCACTCCACAAAGCATGCATAAAGGAGTTTTTGGATTTCAGGCGTAATCCACTTACTGTAAAGTGTGTGAGTACGGGCAGCAAAGCGAGGAAAAATCGAATATCCAAGTGGCAGCAGCGGGTGGTTTAAATTTGCCGCCGCACGCTGCGGCGCGGTTCAGAAAGAAGGGGCAGAGATTGGTGATTCCCGGCCCATTCCCCCCCCACCCGGCGCTGCCGCGGCGGGTTACTGTAATATTGCTGCATGTGAAACAACACAAAGCGCGCGAAGTTTAAACGACTTCACAGAGAAGTGATAGTAAAAGCACTAAAACAGAACAACTTAAGAGTCAGTCTCTGAACCGATCGAGTCTTGGTCCTTTGCCATATTCAGACCCCAAAAATGAAACTTTGGCGTGGAGGGCTCAAAGTTGGACGACTAATACGTATGGATAGGTTATATAACCACCGCAAAGAATATCCCGATTCGACGCTCCACGCTCGAGATACGGCCTTCTGAAAATCGGTCCGCTTAACTATGGGACCAAAATTTCAAAATCGATTTTCTAGCGCACTAATCAGTGTTGGGACTTAAAAATTGGGGGTTTAGGGTAATTTTAGAGTACTTTCAGAATCAACGGTCGAATTCCATTTTCGATGAAAAAAATTTTTTTCGACCCCCTTTGGAGCCCCCTAGCTCGTCTGGAACCCCCCCTACACCGTTTTTTTTATTTCAGAATATTGTAGCGCTATCAATTCCCTACAGTTTGGTATAAGCCACATTGGCTGACCCGTGGAAGAAAGTGGTGAAATATGGCTTCAAATTTGAAAAATCCTCAAATTTTTAGTTTTGGTACTGCACCAAAACTTCCTGCTGGAGTTTCTAGCACACTAATTAGTGTTGGGACTTAAAAACTGGGGGTTTAGGGTAACTTCTAGAGTGCTTTCAGAATCAACGGTCGAATTCCATTTTCAATGAAAAAAATTTTTTTCGACCTCCTTTAGAGGCCCCTAGCTCGTCGGGAACCCCCCCTACACCGTTTTTTTATTTCAGAATATTGCAGAGCTATCAATTCCCTGCAGTTTGGTATAAGCCACATTGGCTGACCCGTGGAAGAAAGTGGTGAAATATGGCTTCAAAGTTGAAAAATCCTCAAATTTTTAGTTTTGGTACTGCACCAAAATTTCCTGCTGGAGTTTCTAGCGCACTAATCAGTGTTGGAACTTAAAAATTGGGGGTTTAGGGCATAC
Organism: Sabatieria punctata; assembly: GCA_030248155.1. Taxonomy (NCBI): domain Eukaryota; kingdom Metazoa; phylum Nematoda; class Chromadorea; order Araeolaimida; family Comesomatidae; genus Sabatieria; species Sabatieria punctata. Next base: position 19,522 of record JASANB010005193.1, on the reverse strand, counting down.
ATGGGCCGGGGGGGTAAGGGGGTATACCCCTCCCCCCGGGCCGGCCATACCCCCCTCGGCCGGCCATACCCCCTCCCTCCCCCCCCCACCTGGGATGAAATTTTCGCTTATTTAATGCAAAATAGTCGTTTTTTTGCCTTTTTTCGGGGGAACCCCCCCCCCCCCGAGGTCTCCAAACCCCCTAGCCCCCCTCCGGATTTTTCCGGCCCATGTATGGTTTAGGGTAACTTTTAGAGTACTTTCAGAATCAACGGTCGAATTCCATTTTAAATGAAAAAAATTTTCGACCCCCAGTGGAGCAATATTGTGATATAAAAAAAAGGTGTAGGGGGTTCCAGACGAGCGAGGGAGCTCCCAAGGGGGTCGTCAATTTTTTTTCATTGAAAATGGAATTCGACCGTTGATTCTGAAAGTTCTCTAAAAGTTACCCTAAACCCCCACTTTTTAAGTCCCAACACTGATTAGTGCGCTAGAAATTCGATTTTGAAATTTTGGTCCCATAGTTAAGCAGACCGATTTTCAGAAGGCCGTATCTCGAGCGTGGAGCGTCGAATCGGGATATCCTTTGCGGTGGTTGTATAACCCATCCGTACGTATTAGTATATTACACTGATTAGTGCGGTAGAAACTCCAGCAGGAAGTTTTGGTGCAGTACCAAAACTAAAAATTTGAGGATTTTTCAAATTTGAAGCCATATTTCACCACTTTCTTCCACGGGTCAGCCAATGTGGCTTATACCAAACTGTTGGGAATTGATTGCGCTACAATATTCTGAAATAAAAAAAAACGGTGTAGGGGGGTTCCAGATGAGCTAGGGGGCTCCAAACGGGGTCGAAAAAAATTTTTTTCATTGAAAATGGAATTTGACCATTGATTCTGAAAGCACTCTAAAAGTTACCCTAAACCCCCAATTTTTAAGTCCCAACACTGATTAGTGCGCTAGAAATTCGATTTTGAAATTTTGGTCCCATAGTTAAGCAGACCGATTTTCAGAAGGCCGTATCTCGAGCGTGGAGCGTCGAATCGGGATATCCTTTGCGGTGGTTGTATAACCCATCCGTACGTATTAGTCCTCCAACTTTGAGCCCTCCACGCCAAAGTTTCATTTTTGGGTCTGAATACTGAAACTCGATTGGCCCAGAAACTGACTCTTAAATCTCCCAGTAGTTGCAATTTTTATAAATACCGATACACGGTATGCCAATTATTTTCAGAATATCTGCCTGCAAGTGCAAACATCCCTCCCCTTTGCTGTTATCAGGTACGGTGCAACGGCAGCTCCAGTTCGGTTCCCATTTACGTATTTACCGTCACCGATTTTTGGAGGCCTGGGTTGGGTCTGGGCCTGACAATTTTTCAAATATAAAAGTACCCCTAGAGACGCATCAGTATAGGCACGCTCTGGAGGGCCTGTTTTCCAAACATAAAAGTACCCCTAGGGGACGCATCGGTGTAGGAACGCTCCTGAGGCCCTGTTTTAAAAACATAAAAATACCCCTAGGGGACGCATCGGTATAGGAACGCTCCAGAGGCCCTGTTTTAAAAGCATAAAAAATACCCCTAGGGGACGCATCGGTATAGGAACGCTCCGGAGGGCCTGTTTTAAAAACATAAAAGCACCCCTAGGGGACGCATCGGTATAGGAACGCTCCAGAGGCCCTGTTTTAAAAACATAAAAATACCCCTAGATGGACGCATCAGTATAGGCACGCTCTGGAGAGCCTGTTTTAGAAACATAAAAGAACTCCTAGAGACGCATTTTCCAAATATAGAATCATTTCTGACCTCTCAAAAACCTCAGCGGAGGGGAAGAAAAATATATTTTCACACGAAACATAGAGCAGATAGCGCATACCGTAATCCGGCCGCGGCAGCGCCGGGTGGGGGGGGAATGGGCCTCCTCCCGCACGCGTCGTCTCAACGCCCCTGAGCGGGCGCGCATTCGCAGGCAGCCAGCGGCGCAGCACAGGGCAGCACGGATTTGAGCAGCAACTTTAAACCAACTTGCGCGGCCGACCGCCGCACCTCTGCCGTGCTGTGCCGATAGCTTGCTGCCTGGCTGCTTTGCTACACCTTTCTTTTGTCCACGTGCCGTTGAGACCTACGCGCTCACCGTTTGCTTGCTGTGCCCACGCAACTTTTGTCTGCCAGCCGACCAACAGTGCAATGTCACTATCCGAGCGCTCTTTTCTTCTCTCTTCCTTCTACACACCAAGCGAGATGGACTTACTCGGTGCTACGTATAGAAACAAGAAGTGATGAGCTCGCCGCAGAATTTCAGATTAGCGCTCGGTCAAAGCTGAAAGCTAAAGGTAAGGGACCGGCAAAGAAATGCTGTTTTTGCAGAATCTGAGTTAGGATTATTTTCCGAGAAAAGTCCACTCGGCGGCCGACCCTCCTGGGCGCGTGTCGTGTGCTTCAGTGTTGCCAGGTTGGGGATTCCCCCAAATTTAGGGGGACTTTTTCCCATTTAGGAGCAAAATTTTGTTTTGGGGGTTAGGGGGAAAGTTTGGGGATTTTTCAAAATTCAGGGGGATTTAGGGGAGTTCAATCTGACTCAAGATCTGTAAAATTCGAGAATTTTTGGCATAAAAAATGAAATGAAGTAAAATTTAACCAGCAAAGCTGTGTCTGCAATGTTTAAAGTTCAAAGTGTATTGCATATGAAAAACTTGTTACGTAGCAAGAAAAATATGCAATTTGGCGACCAGGACAAAACTAAAAGTTCCAGTGCAAGGCGGTTTGCTGGCAGTGCACTTACGCAAACTGCAGTCCTCGATTACTAATTGTTAGTTCATCCTTAAATACGCCTGCCGAATGAGGGAACTGAATGTACTATCATCATACTAGCAGAAACTGATTCTGCCATTCTTTGGCTTTTTTATTGTGCTCTCACTTTGGGCTTAGGCTTTGGTTCAGGCTACCAGCACATGTACAGTATGCGTGTCGCAAATTGGCGGTACTGTAAACTTCGCCTGGGCCACTTGGCACATCCAGACTCATTTTGTGCTATCTGGCATCTCCGGTGTGCTAAAAAACCGTGCGAACAAGGTTTGCATTGCACACTTCGTATGCCCATATATTGTGCCTGTTAAAAACTCTCTAGTGCTCTAGTGGTACCACTTCTATAAGTTGTTATTTCTCTGACTGTTAGATGCACATATTGTACGTCTTTTGCAGGCGCAATTATGCTGGTGGCTGTGATACTTCATGCCATTTTCGTTTTCTTTCGTTCGGCTTGCTGGAGCGACCATGTATCTTTCTCGTTCTATGCAAGGTGGTGACGTTGGATGCGGTCAAAGTTTCTGCACATAAATGGAGTTCAGCTACAGAGCAATCTGTTCCACGCCTTGGCTTACCTTTTCGAGTTGACTGGCCTCATTCGGTGCGAACAATTTTGATGTCAGTAGTGCTCGCCGAATAGATAAGACTTTCCTGACTAAACTGTTACTGTACATATTTGTTCGTTGATTGTGTGTATGCAAACGGTGCTGATTCTGGTTGCACTGCGTTGCTACTGGTTAGAGACCGGCACGGGCCGCCCGGCAGAGAATTTCAGCCGGGCCGGGCGGGCTGAGAAAATTGGGTTTTTATTGGCCGAGGGTGAAGGAAAATGCTGTGTAGAGTGCAATAAAAAGGTAGAATTCTTGAATCTGGATTATCATTAAGCTTTGGTGCATTGTTAGAAATGCTTCTATTGCACTGTAGTACCCGCTCAAGCGATTTTGCGTGAATTTTGGGCGATTTTGGCTTTCCCGGGCCGGGCCGCTCAGGTCTCTACTGCAGGTGTGCATATGTTGTGTCGTGGGTAATGTAGTGGCTCAACAAATTGAATACAGTCATTCACGTCATAGCCGGTGCGCTGACCTACATGCCACAATACAGCAGAGGAATGTAGCTGAAACGTATGATATCAAGAGAGCTGTATGGACACACTTTGACTTGTTCCTGTTGTGGCTACGTTTCATTTTGTTCCTTTTTAGTACGTAGAACAGTGGAGATAGCGGCCGGAAGGCAGGTTGAGGTGCCTCGGAGAAGGTTTTGGAGGTTTGATTAAACATTTTTAAGTTCAAATAAATCCAAATGTAACGCTGGTGTGTCATCGTGTCCCAGGGAGGCTGCTTTATAAAATTGCATCGTGTCAGTCAACATGCTGCAGTGCATTTTATCAACACGGATTCGATTCGATATGACGGGGGGGATCGACCTGAAGACAGCCCTACGCGATCAGACTCGTATCAACACTCGCCAGGCGACGTTTTTCGATACGATTATGAATACTTTTAAAAACTTTATACAACGCACATGTACACCAGGCACAACCCAGTAATAACCCAAATAGGCCACATGCGAAGCAATGAAGAGTGGGCCGAGGCGGGACTCAAACCCTCTATGTGTCTTACGCCGCGTCTTTAAATGTTAGGGACGAACAAGGTGAGCAGGCACAGAAAGTGGACCTATTATTGATTTGATTGCGTGGCTTGGCTGGCTGACTTGGCACATGTTGCAGGGCTCTCCGCGCTTAGTCGGCTGCGGGCGCTCGTTTGAATTTGCCGCTTAAATCCGTGCTGCCCTGTGCTGCGCCGCGGGCTGACTACGAATGCGCGCCCGCTCAGGGGCGTTGAGACGACGCGTGCCCTCCTCCCGAGATTGGTCCGTGCGGGAGGAGGCCCATTCCCCCCCCCCACCCGGCGCTGCCGCGGCCGGATTACGGTATGCGCTATCTGCTCTATGTTTGGTGTGAAAATATATTTTTCTTCCCCTCCGCTGAGGTTTTTGAGAGGTCAGAAATGATTTTATATTTGGAAAATGCGTCTCTAGGAGTTCTTTTATGTTTCTAGAACAGGCTCTCCGGAGCGTGCCTATACTGATGCGTCAATCTAGGGGTATTTTTATGTTTTTAAAACAGGGCCTCTGGAGCGTTCCTATACCGATGCGTCCCCTAGGGGTGCTTATATGTTTTTAAAACAGGCCCTCCAGAGCTTTCCTATACCGATGCGTCCCCTAGGGGTACTTTTATGTTTTTAAAACAGGCCCTCCGGAGCGTTCCTATACCGATGCGTCCCCTAGGGGTATTTTTATGTTCTTAAAACAGGCCCTCCGGAGATTTCCTGCACCGATGCGTCCCTTAGGGGTACTTTTATGTTTGGAAAACAGGCCCTCCAGAGCGTGCCTATACTGATGCGTCTCTAGGGGTACTTTTATATTTGGAAAATTGTCAGGCCCAGACCCAACCCAGGCCTCCAAAAGTCGGTGACGGTAAATACGTAAATGGGAACCGAACTGGAGCTGCCGTTGCACCGTACCTGATAACAGCAAAGGGGAGGGATGTTTGCACTTGCAGGCAGATATTCTAAAAATAATTGGCATACCGGGTATCGGTATTTATAAAAATTGCAACTACTTGGAGATTTAAGAGTCAGTCTCTGGGCCAATCGAGTTTCAGTATTCAGACCCAAAAATGAAACTTTGGCGTGGAGGGCTCAAAGTTGGAGGACTAATACGTACGGATGGGTTATACAACCACCGCAAAGGATATCCCGATTCGACGCTCCACGCTCGAGATACGGCCTTCTGAAAATCGGTCTGCTTAACTATGGGACCAAAATTTCAAAATCGAATTTCTAGCGCACTAATCAGTGTTGGGACTTAAAAATTGGGGGTTTAGGGTAACTTTTAGAGTGCTTTCAGAATCAATGGTCAAATTCCATTTTCAATGAAAAAAATTTTTTTCGACCCCGTTTGGAGCCCCCTAGCTCATCTGGAACCCCCCCTACACCGTTTTTTTTATTTCAGAATATTGTAGCGCAATCAATTCCCTACAGTTTGGTATAAGCCACATTGGCTGACCCGTGGAAGAAAGTGGTGAAATATGGCTTCAAATTTGAAAAATCCTCAAATTTTTAGTTTTGGTACTGCACCAAAATTTCCTGCTGGAGTTTCTACCGCACTAATCAGTGTAATATACTAATACGTACGGATGGGTTATACAACCACCGCAAAGGATATCCCGATTCGACGCTCCACGCTCGAGATACGGCCTTCTGAAAATCGGTCTGCTTAACTATGGGACCAAAATTTCAAAATCGAATTTCTAGCGCACTAATCAGTGTTGGGACTTAAAAATTGGGGGTTTAGGGTAACTTTTAGAGAACTTTCAGAATCAACGGTCGAATTCCATTTTCAATGAAAAAAAATTGTCGACCCCTTTTGGAGCCCCCTAGCTCGTCTGGAACCCCCTACACCGTTTTTTTATATCAGAATATTGCTCCAAAGGGGGTCGAAAATTTTTTCATTGAATTCTGAAAGTACTCTAAAAGTTACCCTAAACCATACATGGGCCGGAAAAATCCGGAGGGGGGCTAGGGGGTTTGGAGACCTCGGGGGGGGGGGGGGTTCCCCCGAAAAAAGGCAAAAAAACGTATATTTTGCATTAAATAAGCGAAAATTTACACCCAGGTGGGTGGGGGAGGGCGGGGTATGGCCGGCCGAGGGGGGTATGGCCGGCCGGGGGGAGGGGTATACCCCCGTACCCCCCCGGCCCCGGTATGCCCTAAACCCCCAATTTTTCAGTTCCAACACTGATTAGTGCGCTAGGAGGAAATTTTGGTGCAGTACCAAAACTTAAAAACAGCAGGAAATTCTAGTGCTAGGGATGCAAATGGTATAAAAAATACCAAATACCAAATACCAAATAGTAGATGGTATTTTCTATACCAAATAATACCAAATAATTCCAAATAGTTGCTAAACAGGTCGCTAGCTGTTTGGAATGAGCGCAAAGTCACACTTTTTGTTTTTACAGCAAAAATAATAAGTTTTGCCTCAGTGGAAGAGTTTTTGTTGCATCTAAAAGAAATCTAGTCATGCCGAGAAAGAAAACGAGTAGAATTTGGTGGTTTTTCACTGACTCGCGAAATGGGCAAGCACGTTGTGACGTTTGCGGTCTAGGCTCGGTCTCGATAAAGGGGCCGTCCATAAACGACGTCGTTCCAAAATCCCGATTTTTCGGACCCCTCTTCCCCCAAAATCGCCTTGCGTCCTTTCATGGGGGCCCACTCCCACTTTCTGAGAATTTTCCATGAATGGTTGTTATAAGCTAAACTGGTCAGAATTCCTTGTTCTTTTGTTGCTCAGAAACGGTAAAGAGACGTCTTGTTCTGCGTATCTGCATTGTTAAACTTTTAGTAAATTAGAAATAACGAGAAAACTCTGAACAGAAGCGCTCTGACAGAGTATACAGTGCAAAATATGCAGAATTTATCGCTTAAAAGCTAATTGTTTAGTTATTTAAACTATTTGGTATTATTTGGTATTATTTGCTATAAAAAAATACCAAATACCAAATAATACCAAATACCTAGAAAATACCAAATAATACCGAATAATACCAAATAATACCGGATACCATTTGCATCCCTAGTCCGTGCTCAAATAAAGTGCTCGTGTTTATATGGATGCAAATGGTATAAAGAATACCAAATAACAAATAGTGATTGGTATTTTCTGAACCAAATAATACCAAATAGTTTTCAAATTAAGTCATAAGCAATCTGGGCAAAACTGACTTTTTGGGGTCCCTAACAAAAATTTCAATTTTATCTACCGTATTCAGTTGACTCCTAGTCCTAAGCCTAAGCCTAATCCTAAGCCTAAGCAAGAAAGTGATTAATTAATATACCTATAGTGGAGGGACCCCTAAAAGACAGTTAAGCGCGCAATCTGAACTAATCTGCTGTAAGTAAACTAGGTAATGGAACAAATAGTAAAGGAGCAATTATTGGGTTTCCTTATAAACAGGAAGGCTTAATTTCGGACAATCAGCACGAGGGCCAGGGCAGGGCCGAGGAGAGTATGGCCCGGCGAGGGGATAAACCCCCCTCACTCCTGGCCCATGTATGCTTTCTAGGTTCCTTTGGTTTCAGTAACGGGTGCACCGTCCTTCTTAGACATTGTGCCCCCTGTTACCCCTTAGGTAACAGTCTTTCTGCGCGATTTCGTTACTAACGTCGCCTGTTTGGCGACAAAATAAAGTAAACTATTGTTTGCCTTTCGAATGTGTTCTCGGGTCTTGTTAGCTACCATTCCAATCTCTCCTCATATATTGTTTCCATTTCAGGCTCCTTGAGTTTGTTATATTGGGAGTGGCTGCTGACAGAGCGTAGTGGTTGAGATAAGAAGAACAGATTGGATTGTGCTGCTTATGAAAGTGCTGAGACATCTGCAGAATCGAGAGGAAGGCAGGAGTGGATCCAGTTATGAGTGGGGCAGTTTTTGGAAAGCTTCTGCTGACCTCGCTCGGCGCCTCAAACTCTTCTGCAAGCTGCCGCTCCACGATGGCTGTGTAAGTGCCTTCTTTATCCGTCCTCTTCTCTGCCTGCATCGTAATTTGAAATGGATTAGAGTTCTCCGTTCCGGTGCTTGTTGTCTGAGTACCAGGCTACTCGCAGACTGCTAGCCCTCTTTTTCTAAAAAAGAATTATTGGGCCGACTTCGAAATTGACCTCCGATTTTTCCTATGCCGGTCGATCGCTAAGAAAAACCGCAAATACTTAGCGCTTTAGAGTTTCCTCTGCTCACCAAACCCCGACAAGTTGCGTGCGCGAGACCCCCGTATAAAGCCTCAATAATTCCTAAGTTTTCCTGAATAATTCGGGTCGGTTGCTAATTAGTATGTTTACCATACATGTACTGGGGGGTTTGTGGGGTTACCACCGCCTGGCTAAAAGGATCAACCCCCCAAGAGAGGTTAAGGGACCCCCCATACATGGGCCGGAAAAATCCGGAGGGGGGTCCCGAAAAAAAGGTAAAAAAATCGCCTATTTTGCCTTCTATAAGCGAAAATTTACTCCCTCAGGGAGGGAGGGTGGGCCAGGGGGCTATGGCCGGCCGAGGGGGTGGTATTGGCCGGCGAGGGAGAGGGGTATTCCTCCATACCCCCCTCGGCCCATGTATTCCCCCCGACCAAAAAATACAAGTACTAGTAGTGGCTCCAGTACTAACAAACTGGCTCAGAAATCACTAATTTTTAGCCTAAAATTAGCTTGAAAAGCTTTTGGAAACCGAATTTGGCGTTTCCACTGCTGATATTTAAGAGAAATCGGTGTTATTGGAAGCCCCTTTTGTCATTTTTTTGCTTGTTTTTAGCTCTAAAATGCTATCTGGCACCTAAAAATAGCGATTTTTGGTGTCCTTACTAAAAAAAACGTGCTAAAAACGCATTTCCAGGTGTTTTGGAGCGTTTTGAAATTTGGGACCCCCCACCTGAGGAAACCGCCCCCCCCTACCCCCTCCCCCAAGGTCGGCCCGGAGCTGTTACATGTATGATGTTTACAAATGTGGTGTACAGTGTAATGATATACAGGTGAACACAGTGGCATGGAGTTCAGATGGTCGTTTGATTCTGTCTGGTTCGGACGATCAGAAGTTGGTCATCTCCGACCCGTTCGACCTTGTTCAGCCGGTCAAAGCCACTATACGTTCTGGTCACCGTGGCAACATTTTTAGCGCCAGATTCCTTCCCTGCACCGACAATAATTTGGTAAGGCCGTCGTGTTTTTATCTATGTATGCCGTGACGGTTAACCGATAATCTTCTCCTTCTCAGGTAGTTTCTTGTGCGGGCGATGGTTCAGTGATTTTGACTGACGTGGAACGGGAAGACACGCACGGATCCTGCATCTTTCTCTGTCACGATGGAACCACCTACGAAGTTAGCGATTGGCCGTTGATTTGGTTTACCTCAACCGACTACTCTTAGGTGGCTGTAATTCACAATGATCCCCATTCGTTTTTCTCATGTGGCGAAGACGGTTGTGTCAGATGGTTCGATCGTCGCGAGAAGACGTCCTGTCAGATGTGCAAAGATGTAAAGACTAAAAACCGAACTCAGCATTATCTATCAATATGTTTGTGGTCAGGACGTGATTTTGCAATCTCCGCGCGCCACCTGTGCCCTCGATGTCAATCCTCTCAAGCCGTACTGGCTGGCAGTTGGATGTTCGGACAGCATCGCCAGGTTGTACGATTTGCGCAAAATGAGCAAGCCTAATCCTGGTAATCACTCGTACCTGTTCGGTTTTAATGCTAGCCTTGACATTGTTGCCAGAGAATGCATGCCCGTACCGCTAAGCAACTGCGCTTCACTTAGCAGTTGTGGCATACCGTATAGTGCTGTTTATCGTACCCCTATTTATAGTGAAATGATTTCGGCCAACTGATCGTATCCCATTTATAGTTCACCGGTTACTACTGTATACAAACGGCATTTAGTTCTATAAATGGAGATGAAATTTATTCTGGAACGAGGAGTTATCCATCAAAAGGTGCGGAAAATACAACATTTCAAAAAGCTCCAAAACGCATGGAAATGCGTTTTTAGCACGTTTTTTTCAGTAAGGACGCTAAAAATCGCTATTCTAAGCTGCCAAATAGCGTTTTGGAGCTAAAACAAGCAAAAAAACGATAGAATGGGCTTCCAAAAACACCGATTTCTCTTAAATATCAGCAGTGGAAACGCCAAATTCGGTTTCCAAAGGCTTTTCAAGCGAATTTTAGGCTAAAAATTAGTGATTTCTGAACCAGTTTGCTAGTACTGGAGCCACTACTAGTACTTGTATTTTTTGGAGCAGGTTGGTGTCCCTTAACCTATCTCGGGGGAGTGAGGGGTTTGACCTTTCCAACAGGGGGTAAGCCCCCAACCCCCAGTACATGTATGACTGTACCACCCTAAAATCGCCTGTGCTATGGCTGGTGCAAACCGATGGTATCTTAAAGAGCGGAACTACCTTAAAGTACTTTGAGGCTAGACTGTAAAGCTGTGCTTCTGTTTCAGACCCGACTGGTTTGATCGGGATGACCAGCTGTTGTTGTCTACCGGTGTCGGCAGACAGCACGCCGCTCGGTCGGTCGCGACGGGTCACTTCTTTGGACTTTTCTCCAAATGGTGCTGAGCTGCTGGTGTCTTTCTCGTCCGACTACGTCTACTTGTACAGCACGATGGTAACCTTCATCTTAGCACATTTCACCTCTTTAGGTAAACAAACTAATTTTTGCCTTTGCCTGGGATACGATCACTTGGCCGAAATCATTTCGCCGAAAATCAGTTGGCCGAATACGTATCGCCGAATGTTCAGTTCGCCGAATCAAAAAATAATAATGTTCAGGTAGGTTTAATGGTTGCCTATGCGTTTAATGTGATTCGTTCAATTGGCGCAGCCATTTTTTTTAATACACGCATACATAATGATAGCAATACGACACAGGGCATGACAACATCCAAAAAATAACAAACAGTGGCTTTGGGCCAGGTGAAACAGACAACCGCCCTGTTCAGCGTGTGGGAAATGCTGCGTGAATGCATTTATGGCCGCCATTTCGAAATCGGTCATGACGTGGTGAGGGTACAGGTTTGGTTGTAGCGTTCGCACCTGCCCCAACAAATACTCGTACGTTTCCTGCCTTTTGTTCGGCAGCAAGGCATAAATCAGTGGATGGCAGGCACCATTACTAAACATAAATCTATAAACGTGGTTAGCTGTATTATACCTGTGCCTACATCTTTCCGTGGATCGTATATAACTGTTCAAATATTGGGGGTGCGGTGTCCCACGTACCGTCGGCAAACCACTCCGTGCAGTTGCTCAAAACCGACAAATTGCGCTCAGTTGAGAAGATCAGAACGCGGTCCCGCGGGTTTCGATTTTCATCTGTTGCGCTATCGAAAAGCAGAAAGGTGACAACTAAAATTTTTTGGAACTAAAATAAACTAAACTAAAATAAAACAACTAATTGAACTTACATTCGCCTGGTTGCTGTTCATATTGAGTGTATTCGCCTCGCCAGGGATGACCAGATCCGCCAGGCGGGCAGGGTTAATCGGTGCAGCTTCCTTCACTTTACAAACTCTTCGAACTTGCTGTTTGCACGCTCCGAACGAGGGCATCTGACCAGCCGCTGCCATGCTCACTGCGCCGTGTACTCGTGCGATGGCAGCAGTCGTAGCTTCACGCGTTCCTGTTGCTAGTTCCTTCATTTCCGTGAGTGCTTGCGCTACCTCCACCTTGGCACGATCAGTGCTTTGTGATTGTGCTCACAGTGATTGTGCTCATTAGATACGCGACCGACCTAAACGCTCAGTTTGGTACAAGAGGGTAGGTGTAGCGCCGCCTGGGGTTGCAAACTGACCTGTCCATTTCGAGAAATTAGTCGCCCTTTACAGCCCTCGCTTTGCCGTCGGCATCTCCAGTAGACAGTTAAACCAACCGTCGTCGCTTTTCTTGTCCACAACGTAAATATGGCCCTCATGGCAGAAGGTGCTACACCCGCGCCTGGTTTTATCAACGCATCAGCCATAGTTACGGCACACAACGTCTGACTGTTACAAGCAGAGTGACCTGGTCGGCCAGGCCATTTGCTAGGGAGGGGCAGTTATGCCCCCAGGTCATTTTCAAACAGGTTTGGCCGGCCTTCTCACTCTCTCTGATGTTCTGTTAAGTCTGAGGGTCATAGATTACCTACCTGACATACATGGGCCGGAAAAATCCGGAGGGGGTAGGGGGTTGAGACCTCGGGGGGTGGCGGGGGGTCCCCCCTGAAAAAAGGCAAAAAAAAACGCCTATTTTGCCTTAAATAAGCGAAATTTTCCTCCCTCCGGGAGGGGGTGGGTGGCCGAGGGGGTGGTATGGCCGGCCGAGTACCCCCGGCCCATGTATGCTACCTGAACATTGATTCGGCGAACTGAACTTTCGGCAAACTGAACATTCGGCGAATCGTACAGTCGGCGAACTGATTTTCGGCCAACTGATTTTTGGCGAAATGATTTCGGCCAAGTGAACCCAACCCCCTTTGCCTACCTACACTCAAAACATTAATGTTCTTCTGTGAGACTCCAAACAACAAAGAGACACACGCCGGAAACATGGCGAACCAAAGAAGAGTTGACAATTTTGCTTCTCTTCTGTTGGTCGGTGTTCGTGATTCGGTGTGTCGACTGGACGTTAGTTGGTTTTTCAGGAGTTTTCTGATAACAAAACTGACGTTTCTACGCTGGAACCGTCCAGTTGCGCTCCGCCGAAGAAGATTCGTCTGCGCGGCGACTGGTCGGACACGGGTCCACTGGCATCCGGCTCTGCCGCAGCGTCGGCTCCCGACACCAGCAACGACAGCGCCGAGCCAGCAGAGGAGAGCAGTCCGCCGAACAGAGCCAGAGAGCGCGGCGCCGGCATGATGCGTCGGTTCGGAGTGCTGATCAACGAATGGTTCGACCTAATCACTCGAAACGACTCTTCCGAAACTTCCGATGAACTGGTGCAAAGTGCCGACGCCTCCGCCGAACCTGTGGCGCAGACCGATAGTGCGCCGCTGACCGACGAAGAAAGTAATATCAGCGATGTCAGTCCTTCTCAGACCGTTGAACTGACGCAAGCCCAGACCACAAGTGGAACTTCTGCCAGCGCCGACAGCGGAATTGGTTCGGAATCTCCTTTCGCCAGAACAGCTATGCCATCCAGACGCTCTGATCCAGAGATCCAGTAAGTTTGTCAGCTCGATCTAAACCTGTCTGTCAGTTACAGTTTGTCTCTCTGTTTAGCTGTCCGCAACAAGAGCCGCCGTCGAGTAAAGCCAAGCTGATTGCAAACAGAAAAATGATTCTGCAGAAATTGCTGCAGTCTATGCCTCAGCATAAAGTACTGGCCGTCTACAAAGGACATCGGAATGCGCGAACAATGGTACTGTAAAAGTTTGCTTTGCCGTTCTGACCATTGCCGAGCTAAGTTTAGCTAAAACAATCCGGGTTTTGGGGCGAAAAGCATATTATGAGTGGAAGTGACTGCGGACATGTGTTCATTTGGGACAAAAGCACTGGACAAGTGGTGTTGGTGCTGGAAGGCGACAGTCACGTTGTCAACTGCGTCCAACCGCATCCTTCACTACCAAGCAAGTTGTGTGTGTGTTACATTAATGTACCCTTTAGTCCTGAACCATCAGCATTTACATAGGCACACTTCGGCGTAGCAGTAGATTGGATATTATATAAGTATAGTTTCAGTATTGGCCACCAGCGGTATCAATTACGACGTAAAGATCTGGATGCCTCTGGAGCCTGAAGCAACGTGCCCTCCGTACTTAGAGGAGGTCGGCGATGTAGTGGCTGTTGTGCGGTATAAACTGTCTCCTTTCAGCTGATCAAACGCAACGAATGGATGTTGGAGGAGACGAAAGACACAGTTACCATCCCGGCCGCGTTCATGATCCGCATGATTGCTTCTATGAACAGATTGCGTCGCGAGCAACGCCAGAGTGATCTCACAGACGACAGCCCTAATAATGACTCTCTCTACTGAACTTGTACAGTGTGTGTGGTGCCAGACGTACTGACTGAAAAGTGCAACTGCTGATTACCTTCCCTAGTCGCTGCACCAACGGGTTTCTAATCTCACTCACCGAAAAGATATTCTCGTCTGCGGATTTCATCTTGCTTCTCTAGTCAGCTTTTGCCGTGTAATCCAAAACGTCAATAAATCTATGGCCTAGTGTGAGCAACTATAATCATGTCATTTTCGTTTATTCGAACAGCTACTGTAGCTGTCACATGACGCACTGTATTTAGTTGGTAAAGCCCTCGGATACAGTTATGTCTCGTTAATCCCGCTATAGGTCAGTACCGGTAGAAAGAAACAATTTTTCCGTTCAGCTCACCTGAATGAAAAATTTCAAACGCTTCTGTGAGTTCAATTCTTGGCCGGTTGTTATGTAAATTGGTCTATAGTTTCTTTTATAGAACTGTAGTGGCTGACAAATTTGCACGAAAAAAAAATGTCAGCTTGTTGCGTCGCAATGGTTGTTCAAAAATTTTCCGTTCAGGTGAGCTGAGCGGAAAAATCGTTTGGTTCTACCGGTGGGTCCCAATTTTCCCCATCTTGTATGACTCGTTAATCCGGACAACAGATTTGCGGTCATAACTTCGAAATTTGCTTGTAAAGTGATTCGTTAATCCAAATTTAGTTAATCATGACAAAATCCATGCGCAAGTTTTTATATTAGATATGAATTTTCAATGAATTACTGCTTTATGTTGAGTATGAATGTGATTTTTTGCCTTTTCAGGAGCTACGATAAACATAATTAAGCGTTTGTCTCTTTATGAGGAGGTACTGCTAAGAATCTCGAACACAACTAACAAAAAACTGTCATTTAGGACCCGAAAAACAGTGTTTTAGCTTTGATTCGTTTAGCCGATAATTCACTAATCCGGGCAAAATTGGCCGTTCCCAACTTGTCCGGATTAACGAGACACGACTGTACGGAAGATTTGAGTCAGTGAGTTGTAGTTTTGCCTAGAGCGTTTCGGACCGTTAGTTTGCCGTGCGCTGTTTATGTATAGAATGATCAGACGGAAACCAACTCGCTTAGAGCTGCAAATGGACGATGAGAAGGAGGTGGACAAAGCGTGGGAACGAATGAAAGCCGAACGGGAAGTGGGCGAGGCAGTGGTGACGGTGAGCAAAGCCGAGCCCTCACAGCCTCAGTCCGCCAAAACCAAGACCGATCTGGTGAAAGAAAGAATTGGCTTTACTCAACCGGTTTCACCAGATGGCGCTACTTTGAGATAATCTTCTGCTTTCTGTGTACCATGTACGTAGTATGCAAATTATATTTCCGGTCTTACTTCTCCTGCTGCGTTTTTGGTGTTTTGTGTCCTGCCTGCTTAATCCATGGGAATAAAGGAACCACTGCGATTCTGTATTTTCGTGATCTTGGTACGTAAATAACGGACCAGTTCAAAAGTTATCTGTTCGTTTTTAAGCTTAGTTGGCTAACTAGCTGGCTCGATGCCCTTTCTCACGGCCAGACACCCCGGCATCCCCAGCGCTTGTTTGTGGGTTCGCAACCAGTTTGACTGGCCAATACAAGGCCAACCCAGACATGGGCAAAGGGAGTTGACCGCCGCTATTTCCCTCAGCAATTTTTAGGAGGAATTTTGTCTAAAAGCTTATGTTAATTGTATGTCTAGATTAGGTGTAAATGAGCTCAGAATAGTTCATTTTAACCTACTATTTTAGCGAAAAAGAAGCCTAAAAACCTTCGATTTTTTGTAAAAATTGGACTTCTTGGCTTACCATCCCCTCAGCCGAAATGCTAGCCCATGTCTGAGCCAACCCAACCCAGCTGTCACTAATGGCATGTAGATAGATGAGTACCGTAGTCGGATCTAGGATGGGAGGCTAAAAGTAAGTATGTGCGCAAGGCCGGTCCGGCATTTCTTCGGCACTCCTCTCGCAAAACCGACCCAGGTGAGGTGATGTTAGGGCCACCCACCCGTAACGCCTCTCAAGTTGCAACTAGTCGTTCGAGTTGTTTAGCTTTTCGTTTAGATATTTGGTTTGTTAGCTGTGCAGAAGCGTTCGCTGTGGAATTTGTGCGGTGTGATACAATGTGCAACCAATGGTACTTCTTGTATGAGCTACGTCAATTACGGCTGTTTTTGCGGCTGGGGCGGTGCTGGAACACCTGTTGACGCTATAGACGAGTAAGTTCAGATTTACAATTCAGTCGAATGCATGTTTACGTTGAGATACTCCATGGGGCTGCGCAAGAATTACGTAATTGCATAGAGGGGTTCGCAAAATCATTATTACTTACTACGGTGTAGGAGGGGTTGGCGATGTCATTACTTAACAATAAAGTTTGCTTCTTTTAAGTGCAGAAATCACGGAAATGGCCGTTTAATTCTAATTGAATGTATATACAGTACAATGTAATCATACAATTGTATTGTACAATGTATGTGTACGTAGTCTCGATTTGAACCCATCCGTGCATTTTCTCAATTTCATTCCGATGAACGTTTGGATTAGAGGGCAACTACCATTTGAGTCTTAGCTTAAATTTCATTTAAGTCAATTTTTCAATTTCCCAATGGTATACATGGGCTAGTCATTTTGGCTGAGTAGGTGCAAAATTTTCATATCGCGAGGGGGCGCGGCGGCTGATGCAGTGTAGAAGGGATGGTAGGCAGAAAAGTCCGATTTCTTAACCAAAATCAAGGTTTTTGGCTTATTTTTCGTTAAAACATATTAGAATATGCTATTGTGAGCTCAGTTAGACCAAATCTATGCATACTTTTATCAATTTTCTATACAAAATTCTTCTAAAAAATTCCTGAGGGTGTAGCGGCGGCCTGATTGAGGGGTTACGTAGGTCAGTTTAATAATCACTAATGTTAGGTTTCATCTGTAAGAATGGACAACCCAATAATGGCTTCTATGTACAGCGAAGACTGTGTGTACATACATACATAGATACATGTTGTAGCTCATAAAGTATAGGAAACCACGATATTAAGTGACACTGAACTATCTAGATGTCATTTTAGAAAAATTTGCCAAACTATTACGTAATTACAATTAGGGGAGCGGGTTAGAAAATGGCTAAAAACATTACGGTACGTAAATTTATGCACGGGCGCTACATTTTTTGCCTTAAAGGGTAACCAACCAGTCCTTGTAGACAATAAGCCGCGACCTCATTCTAGTCGCTAAAATGAACTCCTCTATTTGCCTTTTTGTTGTTGGTAGAATGCGTGCATACATGTTTTCCGTAGGTTTTTCCGTGGGGGGATTTTTCAAATCCCAAATAGGGATTGGGACCAAGCCCAAAGTGGGTTTTGCGACCTTTTTTGGGTCCAAAGGTGTGTTTTGTCGACCTTTTTGGGTAAAAAGTGGGTTTTGTCGACATCTTCTGGGATTTTGGGGCGAAAAATGACTTTAAAACCCTATTTTGACCGAAAAATTCGTTAAAAACCCTGTTTTGGATTAAAAATGCCTTAAGAACCGCGTTCTGGTTGAGAGAAATGCCTTAAGAGTCGGTCTCTGAACCGATCGAGTCTCAGTATTCAGACCCCAAAATTGAAACTTTGGGCCAGATAGCTGTAACTTGGTACACTAATACATACTTATGAGTTGTCTTTGGGCCCCAAAGGATTAGTGGATTTGACGCTCCAATCCCCGAGATATAGCCTTCTGAAAATCGGCCCGCTTAACTATGGGACCAAATTTCAAACTCGAATTTCTAACCTACCAGCTGGAGTTGGAAGATAAAAATTTGGGTTTTGCGTAACTTTTGGACTACTTTAAGAATCTGCAGTCCAATTTGCTTTGGAAGAAAAAAAATTTTTTTCGACCTCTTTGTAGAAGCCATAACTCGGCTGGCACCCCCCTTGAGGCGCTTTTTTATTTCATAACTTTGTAGTGCTTTTTATAAGCTTCTTTTTGGTATAGAATATGCTTTTGGTATAGAAAAATTCGCATGTTTCACTATAGACATAATTTTCCAAATCGAATTTCTGACTTAATAAACGGAGTTGAGCTTTGAAAATTTGGGTTTCCAGAGTACTTTCAGTGCGCTTTCGGAATATTTCGTGGATTTAGAATTTCGAGGAAAAAATTTTTTTTCGACCTCTTTGGCGGGTCATAACTCGGCTGGAGCCCCCTAGAGGCACTTTTTTATTTCATAACTTTGTAGCGCTTTTTATAAGCTTCTTTTTGGTATAGAATATGCTTCGATTGCTCGTGGCCAATTCGGTGAAAATTAGCCTCAAATGTTGAGAACTCATAAAAATTTGGCCTTCCAAATGAGGGAATTTTTCGAGTTTGTAACCTATGAGGCCAATGTTCAGTGGATTGGCCACGAGCATCGTACCATATTCAATACCAAAATGGGCTTAAAAAAACCGCTACAAAGTTATGAAATAAAAAGTGCCTCTAGGGGGGGCTTCAGCCGAGTTATGGCCCCGCCAAATAGGTCCGAAAAAAATTTTTTCCTCGAATTCTAAATCCACGAAATATTCCGAAAGCACACTGAAAGTACTCTGCAAACCCAAATTTTCAAACCTCAACTCCGTTTATTAAGTCAGAAATTCGATTTGGAAAATTATGTCTATACTGAAACATGCGAATTTTTCGAGTTGGTGGCATTTGAGGCCAATTTTCACTGGATTGTCCACGTGCAATCGAAGCATGTTCTATACCAAAAATAAAGCTTATAAAAAGCGCTACAACGTTACGAAATAAAAAAGCACCTCAAGGGGGGGTTCCAGCCGAGTGCTGGCCCGCCAAACAGGTCGAAAAAAATTTTTTTTTCTTCAAAAACAAAATTGGACTGCAGATTCTTAAAGTACTCCAAAAGTTACGCAAAAACCCAAATTTTTATCTTACAGCTCCAGCTGGTAGGTTAGAAATTCGAGTTTGAAATTTTGGTCACATAGTTAAGCGGACCGATTTTCAGAAGGCTGTATCTCGGGATTGGAGCATCAAATCCACTAATCCTTTGAGGCCGAAAAACAACTCATAAGTATCTACTAGTGTACCAACTTACAGCTCTCTAGCCCAAAGTTTCAATTTTGGAAGGTCTGAATAGAACAAAGGACAAGACTCGATCGTTTCAGAGACTGTCTCTCAAAAACCCTACGTTCAAGTGACGAGTGCCATAAAAAGCTGCTGCTGTTTTGCACTCCAACTACA
>JASANB010005192.1:0-22616 GCA_030248155.1 Sabatieria punctata | reverse complement strand
GAACTCTGCTGAATTTGTTAAAAACTCGCGACGGCCAAAATCGGATCGATGGGGGGAAGTAGGGGGAAATTATCTGAAAAGTAGGGGGATATGGTCTGAAAAACCTGGCTGCCCTGATCGTCGGAACCCAACCATAAACGGCGTTAACATGTACATATAGCATAGGAACATGTACATATAGCATAGCAACATGTACATATAGCATAGGCTTTGTTTTATTTGTTTTACTGCTTCTGCCTAAGTACCGTTTTACAGGTGTCTGGCTTTAAAAAGGAAGTAAAGATTGATTGATTGATTGATTGATTGTTAAGTGCCTGACTGTACTACGTAGAACCCCGTTGGAAAAGGCAAACACCCTCAGTAGCCTAAGCAGCGTCACTGATTACCTCACAATTGGTGGCCGTCAGTGTAATACAGGGTGTCTCAAAAAATGACAACGTCTCTTTTTGCTGCCATTTTCACAATTTTTAACCAAATTGTCTGAAATTTGAAACGTAAAGTGCTAAAAAAGTGGGAATTTTATGTGTTAAAATTTGGTGCATCAGGATTGACCCAGTCCTGAGAAATTCACCAATATGTAAAATTGAGAAATTTCAATTAAATGTAGAAACAGCATCAAAAATGGAAACTTTTCTTTTTGCCGTATCTTCTTTAATTTTTGTCGGAATTGGATGAAATTTTGAATATATGCGCAGAATAACGGGTTGATTTGTAGATCAAAAGTTGGCGCATGAACTCAGCCAAGCTCTTGACGCAAAAAAATCCGATCACAATACAACGACAACATTGATTTTCGCGCCCCTTAGCTGTAACGAAGCTCCTGTAAGCGTAATTCAGTCTGTCACCCCAAACATGCTAAAGAAGTGTTTGTGATGCTTATGGGAAACGGTTGTAGCAGTGTATTAACTCAAACGGAGGTCATCTGGATGGTGTTCGAGTTCCTCAGTTTTCAGAGTTTGCAATGGTCTTCATTTTGCTGCAGTAAAAACTCTGATTTTCTTTAGTTTCCAAGTACTAGCGATGTGGACTGATTGATGCCAGAACTTTCGACCTACAAAATATCTGCACAAATATTCAAAAATTTCATCCAATTCCGACAAAAAACAAAGAAGATACAGCAAAAAGAAAAGTTTCCATTTTTGATGCTGTTTCTACATTTAATTGAAATTTCTCAGTTTTACATATTGTTGAATTTCTCAGGATTGGGCACCCTGATGCACCCAACTTTAAGACATAAAGTTCAAATTTTTTGGCACTTATGTTTCAAATTTCAGACAATTTGGTCAAAATTCTGCGAAAATTGCAGCAAAAATAAATGTTGTCATTTTTTGGGGCATTCTGTAGGTCGCCATTCAAACCCGTCAGAATCAGGTTTCAAAATTGGCGACTATATATAAAAGCAGTGGGAATAATGATGTGGCTGGTCCAGCGCGTGGCTTACGGGTGGGTTGGCCGGCCAAAACATCTGCAGCAAAGAGTGCAAAAAGAGACTCCGGCTGGTTGCCTGAGCATCATCTAAACCGAAGATTCGGTTTGCTTCTATCATACTCGTAGGCCTGTGGGTCTGGACCTATTTTTCTTGCTCAATTTTTACTCTAAATCTGCCAGTTGAGTTTAGTGTTTCCGAGTAAATTTATTTTCGCACCAAACTTGCGCAATATACAGTGGTGCACAAAAAATGTCTTCCACTTTTTCGGGTTCACTAAAATCACTGTTTTTCACTAATTCTCAATCGAATCTTGAACCAAATTTGGAGGGGTTAGGTGCCCACCTAGTCCGGCTACTTGTGTTAGTTTCGGCGCGAAAATTCAAATTTTGGCGGGAAATTTAAACGAATATTTGCATACATAACAGCTCCGGGCCGACCTGGGGGGAGGGGGGTAGGGGGTGTTTTTCCTCAGATGGGGGGTCGAGGGGGGTCTCGTCCAGAGGTGGGGTCCAAAATTTCAAAAAGCTCCAGAACGCCTGGAAATGCGTTTTTAGCACGTTTTTTTTCAGTAACGATGCTAAAAATCGCAATTTTAAGTTGCCAAATAGCTTTTTAGAGCTAAAAACAAGCAAAAAATGACAAAAAGGGCTTCCAAAAACACCGATTTCTCTTAATTATCAGCAGTGGAAGCGCCAAATTCGGTTTCCAAAGGCTTTTCAAGTGAATTTTAGGCTAAAAATTAGTGATTTCTGACCCAGTTTGTTAATACTGGAGCCACCACTAGTACTTGTATTTTTTGGTCGGGGGGGGGGGGGGCCCTTAACCTCTCTCTGGGGGGGGGGGGTGAGGGGGAGTTTGGCCTTTCCAGCTGGGGGGAGTAACCCCCGAAACCCCCTAGTACATGTATGAATATTTGAATATCATAAAATGGTCTCATAAAAACGGCTCTTATACTCAAGAAATACAAAAGCTACCTACGCCCGTGAAATCATGGCCGCTTATAGACCCAATATTAGGGCCCAACCAGATACAAATTTCTACCGGATCCGGATCCGGATATGCCCATATCCGGCCGGATCCGGATATGCCGGATATAATTGATCAATTTAAAATTTTTTAGAATGCAACAAACCACATATATACATACATTTTTGTTCTATGACAGTTGATTCAAAACAACATCTAATAATTGTAGTTCAAAACGCAAGTTATACTTGTTAAACAACAACATTTCTACATTTTCGGGCTTAGACCACGAAATCGGTCAAAAACCGAAAAATTTGTGCTTAGGAAAGTATAAATTCAAAATTTTTGGGTCAAAAAATTCATTGCATAAAATAAGTTTATAGTTTATCTGATGCAGAATTTCCTGAGCAATTCAATGGTGTGCTTAGTTTTACAAAATGTTGTTTCGTTCAGAAGTTATGGTCGGAAAACCATTTTTGGCGTTTTCCCATCGTTTTTCAAAAGAGCGAGGGAAATTGAATAATTCAAATGTGGTTTCTTGCTACGTGAGAGAAGGGCTATCCAACGATATATAAAGTTCAAAGATCCAACAAAGTTGGGGCAACTGTACCTATGGGAAGTTGGTATTTACAGAAATCACGTCTTAAGACTGCTGGCTCAATTTCGGAAGGCGATCGCTCCTCTCTGAAGCCCGAAAATGTAGAAATGTTGTTGTTTAACAAGTATAACTTGCGTTTTGAACTACAATTATTAGATGTTGTTTTGAATCAACTGTCATAGAACAAAAATGTATGTATATATGTGGTTTGTTGCATTCTAAAAAATTTTAAATTGATCAATTATATCCGGCATATCCGGATCCGGCCGGATATGGGCATATCCGGATCCGGATCCGGTAGAAATTTGTATCTGGTTGGGCCCTAATATTGGGTCTATAAGCGGCCATGATTTCACGGGCGTAGGTAGCTTTTGTATTTCTTGAGTATAAGAGCCGTTTTTATGAGACCATTTTATGATATTCAAATATTCATACATGTACTAGGGGGTTTCGGGGGTTACTCCCCCCAGCTGGAAGGGCCGAACTCCCCTCACCCCCCCCCCCCCCCAGAGAGGTTAGGGCCCCCCCCCCCCGACCAAAAAATACAAGTACTAATGGTGGCTCCACTATTAACACACTGTGTCAGAAATCACTAATTTTTATCCTAAAATTCACTTGAAAAGCCTTTGGAAACCGAATTTGGCGCTTCCACTGCTGATAATTAAGAGAAATCGGTGTTTTTGGAAGCCCTGTTTGTCATTTTTTGCTTGTTTTTAGCTCTAAAAAGCTATTTGGAAGCTTAAAATTGCGATTTTTAGCATCCTGACTGAAAAAAAACGTGCTAAAAACGCATTTCCAGGCGTTCTGGAGCTTTTGAAATTTTGGACCCCACCTCTGGACGAAACCCCCCCACCACCCCCCCACGGAGGAAAAACACCCCCCACCCCCCCTCCCCCCAGGTCGGCCCGGAGCTGTTACATGTATGCAAATATTCGTTTAAATTTCCCGCCAAAATTTGAATTTTCGCGCCGAAACTAACACAAGTAGCCGGACTAATTGGGCACCTAACCTCCAAATTTGGTTCAAATTCGTTGAGAATTGAGTGAAAAACAGTGATTTTAGTGAACCCGAAAAAGTGGAGAAGACATTTTTTGTGCACCACTGTATATTGCGCAAGTTTGGTGCGAAAATAAATTTACTCGGAAACACTAAACTCAACTGGCAGATTTAGAGTAAAAGTGAGCAAAGAAAAATAGGTCCAGACCCACAGGCCTACGAGTATGATAGAAGCAAACCGAATCTTCGGTTTAGATGATGCTCAGGCAACCAGCCGGAGTCTCTTTTTGCACTCTTTTTGCTGCAGATGTTTGGCCGGCCAACCCACCCGTAAGCCACGCGCTGGACCAGCCACATCAATATTCCCACTGCTTTTATATATAGTCGCCAATTTTGAAACCTGATTCTGACGGGTTTGAATGGCGACCTACAGGGTGCCCCAAAAAATGACAACATTTATTTTTGCTGCCATTTTCGCAAATTTTGACCAAATTGTCTGAAATTTGAAACATAAGTGCCAAAAAAGTGGGAATTTTATGTGTTAAAGTTGGGTGCATCAGGAGTTACCCAATCCTGAGAAATTCAACAATATGTAAAACTGAGAAATTTCAATTAAATGTAGAAACAGCATCAAAAATGGAAACTTTTCTTTTTGCTGTATCTTCTTTGTTTTTTGTCGGAATTGGATGAAATTTTGAATATTTGTGCAGATATTTTGTAGGTCAAAAGTTCTGGCATCAATCAGTCCACATCGCTAGTACTTGGAAACTAAAGAAAATCAGAGTTTTTACTGCAGCAAAATGAAGACCGTGCAAACTCTGAAAACTAAGGAATAAGAACACCATCCAGATGACCTCCGTTTGAGTTAATACACTGCTGCAACCGTTTCCCATAAGCATCATAAACACTTCTTTAGCATGTTTGGGGTGACAGACTGAATTACGCTTACAGGAGCTTCATTACAGCTAAGGGGCGCGAAATTCAATGTTGTCGTTGTATTGTGATCGGGATTTTTTATGTCAAGAGCTGGGCTGGGTTCATGGGCCAACTTTTGATCTACAAATCAACCCGTTATTCTGCGCATATATTCAAAATTTCATCCAATTCCGACCAAAATTAAAGAAGATACGGAAAAAAGAAAAGTTTCCATTTTTGATGCTGTTTCTACATTTAATTGAAATTTCTCAATTTTATATATAGTTGAATTTCTCAGGACTGGGTCAATCCTGATGCACCAAATTTTAGCACATAAAATTCCGACTTTTTTGGCACTTATGTTTCAAATTTCAGACAATTTGGTCAAAAATTGTGAAAATGGCAGCAAAAAGAAATGTTGTCATTTTTTGGGACACCCTGTATTACACTGACGGCCACCAATTATTAGGTAATCAGTGACGCTGCTTAGGCTACTGAGGGTGTTTGCCTTTTCCAACGGGGTTCTACGTAGTACAGTCAGGCACTTAACAATCAATCAATCAATCAATCAATCTTTACTTCCTTTTTTAAAGCCAGACACCTGTAAAACGGTACTTAGGCAGAAGCAGTAAAACAAATAAAACAAAGCCTATGCTATATGTACATGTTGCTATGCTATATGTACATGTTCCTATGCTATATGTACATGTTAACGCCGTTTATGGTTGGGTTCCGACGATCAGGGCAGCCAGGTTTTTCAGACCATATCCCCCTACTTTTCAGATAATTTCCCCCTACTTCCCCCTACCATTTTCAAAAAACCCCTACCCCAAGAACTATAAAAACTGTGGTGTTTTTATGGCATTTACGTTATATTCTTGCGCAAAATTGCAAGCGTAATAGCTAAACAATACAGTATCAGACTCTAAACAAGGAATATCAAGGGACTGAATGCTAGAATATAGAAATACACGAGTCGCTAACTGGGGATAAGGAAAACCGGAGAGACGCAACAAAATACCAGCAGCCAATAAGGTTAAATCGGACAAAAGACGCGCAGTAGTCAGTTTATTGGCAAGTGAACGACGAAGATATCGATCCATTGAGCGGTCCGAAGCCCAGCGACCGAATTCGCGGATTGCAGCGGAGCCTGCGCCACGATCTAGTAGAGCAGTGGCACCGCCAGCCCTAAAAGAATGGAGCCCGATCGAGGACCGGTCAAGATTCGTATATCGACCAACGGCGGAACGTACTAACTTCAGCTGATTGTCGTATCGCAAAGGCTGCGAATTTAAGCAACGGCCAGAGATAGAACGGAATAAAAAAGCAGAGGAGGGGAGGACAAGGCCACCGAGGGAGCAATAGCGTTGAAAAGCAGCCACAGGGCAAAAAGCGGAGGACGAACGTGCCAAAAGCACGCGGTTGCCCATTCGATGCTGATCAGTGTTTGCCTGCCGCAAAATGAGAGTAAGGTGGTCTGACTGGACCTCGATGTCCTGGCAGGTAAGCCGGGCAACGTCATCCCAACGGAGAAGTCCAAAATACATGAATAAGCCCACCGTGAAGGTGCGCCAAGTGGTGAGAGAGTCAACATCAATACAGTGACGGTGTAGAGCCTGTAACGTCGAGACCAGCAGCAGTCTTGGCATTGGGACACGCGCCAATGAGACGAGTAGTAGAGTCAATCACTTGCTTACACAAAGGGTCGGAAGACGGTCCTGGCAGTTGGCACAGGGAGTGAGCCCACTGGATACTATACAAGGCCTGTCGAACAGAGGCGGCCGAGTGGGCAGTTGAAAGAACGTGTTGGAGATAGAGAGCCACATGATAAGAGAGTGCCGGGAGAGGACACATTTTACGTTGGTCACAGAACAATAAAAAGGCGTTGAAAGCATGGGCGTAGCCAGAAATGGTGCGGGGGCTCGCGAATGAAGGACGGTAGACTGAAGAGCCGAATGCAGGTGAGTGGAAAAAGGAGGCTGAGAATCTGCCCAAACGCCGGAAGAGAAAATACCTGAAACACAAAAGGCCATAAAGGGGTGGGTGGGTGGGGAACGGCTGACGGCAATCTGACTTAGCCGGCAGTTTATTCCAAAGCGATGCGGTAGAGAAGACAAAAGTTGCCGCTGTGGTGGCTGTCCTGGTCGCCACAACAACAGGGCATTCGTGGTTGGTTCGGCTGCTACGACGAGTGGAAGGGGCAGCGAACCAGTCTGCTGGCGCAAAACGAAGTTGGTGATAGTAACGATAAAACAGCTCCAAGCGTCGCATAACAACAAATTTCCAAATAGGCAAGAAAAGATGGCCACATTTCTGCACGGCTGAACTAAGCAAGTCTGGATAAGAAAGACTAAAATTGTTGACAAAACTACACAAGAAAAATTTCTGAACACGTTCTAACTTACACTGTACAGCCCTATTTTTTGGGTACCAACTTTCTACAGCGTACAAGAACTGAGGCAAAACACAACTACGGTAGACCCGCTCTAGTACATAGCCCGGCGCCGCTCCTCTCAACTGTCTGAAGAGAGCTCCGATTGCTTGCTTGGCACGTTGGGCAGCAAATCGGGCATGAGGAACAAAGGTTAGCCGACGATCTATTTTTTTTTTTCGATTTAGGTACGTACATTATGGCAAAGGTATAGAAAAGCTTCGCTGAGTGGTTAGTAGGGATTTGTTCAATTGATCATGCAGTACGGTAACAAGAAAACATTACAGTACTGTACTGTATGAACTGCATTTCTTGTCGGAGGAGGATAACGGAAAACGACGTCGCCTTAGCGGGCTCCCAAAATTCGAGATTTAGGGACGACGTCGTTTATGGACGGCCTTTAAACATAAATGACAATCTGACCATCGGCCTCTCTGTCCAACCACTACTGGATAAACTTGGAGGGCTCTGTTCAACACAGTTTCCCTATTTTACTTACTCTGACACTCGAACCAAATGGAATACTCCAACTAAAATGGAATGTGCAGAACAAGTAGAACGGGTCAAAAACTTTCTAAAAAAATAACACGAATGACATATTTACAGCTCAATCCTAGCATGTGTTATTGATGAAGTGACCAGAATTACCACTTTTTACATTTATGATGCAGACTGATGTGGTATGGTGCAAAAAACTAAAAATAAATATCATTTGTGTAACTGAGTGTAAAAAACCACTACTTCTCCCTACCAAAATGTAAAAAACCCCTACCAAATCCCCCTACCTCTACCTGAAAAATTTCCCCCCTACCAAGCGACAAAAACCCCTACCCTGACAACCTTGCCGACGATATATCGATATCGATATCGAAAAGTCGATATATCGACCCTTTTTCCAATATCGATATCGATATCGCGATATTTTGCATCGATATTTTCGATATTTTTACGTGGAAAAGTAGGAGAAAACAAAGCTTACACCAAGTTTATTTCTCTGGAATAGTAAAAAAACAGTTTCTCCTGGACAACTCAGAAACCAATGGTATAGTCAAATCCTAACAGTGGCATGATAGCTCTCCAAAACATCAATTCATCGGCATTTTCAGCTTCCTGACAGCAACGCAAATGTCTGCAGCAACACTGAAGAGCTGCTCACTCCGCATGCACTTGAAGCAGACAAGGGCTAGTATTTCGGCTGAGGGATGGCAAATTTTCAAATCCTGAGGGGTACCGCCAACTGATGAAGGTTTTTGGCATATTTGTCATTAGAACAAGTTAACATTCTGTACGCTATTCTGGGTGAGCTCATTTATGCCTAATGAGGGTGGGGCATTGGTCTGACCTGAAGGGGTCAACCTTTTCTTTGAGGGCTTCAGAAGGGCCACTACGCCACTACCTTTTCTAAAAATCTCTACTTAATTGATATCAGAATGCTGATTGCATCAGTGCTTGACTGATAAGCAGTGAGAGCAGTTTGCTCTTTCAAATTTTCAGATTTTCTTGCTTAACTATAAATATCGATATCGATCGATATTGAACTGAAAATATCGATATCGATATCGAATATCGTCGAATTTTGATATCGTCGGAACACTAGTTTTTAGTCCTTTGTCCCATAGTTGCTTTGAGAAAGCTCTAAGCGTATTCTACTTACGCTTGTAATCTCTGAAAAGAGCGTCGTTTGAATCCAAATCCATTTCCAATTAACAGAACATGAGCTACCGTATAAAACACGCTCTGGCCTGGTTTTCGTGAAATTAAGAATAGCCGCGCTATTTTCCGCCATTGTTTTTTCGGAGAAAAATTAAACGACGAGTCGCGTCGACAACAAAGATAAGATAGCGAACATAAAAAAATGCAAAAGAAGAAGCAGAATACAAATTTCTGGAAGGCCACGCATTACCTTAGGAATCCAATGAAGCTTAGCTGCTCCACCAATTAGGTACCTAACCACTGCTTTCTCTCTCCTACTCTGCACTGGTGCCGCTGACCGAAGTGAAGAAAGGAATAAAAATAATAAAAAGAAGAGTTGTTAGCCAGCTTAGCCTCTTTCTTCCAAGTACAAAATGACTTTTTTGACTGTGTGTATCACTGTATGCGAATGCAATACTCTGTTCCTCAACCAGCTCAATCCCTCTGATTGAATCCGATAATAGATTTTTCTTTTTAGTCTTTATTTTTGCCTCCAGCGTTGAGCGCTGCGTAAAAATACGTAGCTTACGGTTTCCTTATTTTTTGCGTCGAGATCATACATGTAACAGGGGGGTCTGGGGGTCTGCCCCCCACCCGACTTAGGCCAGACCCCCCCCAGATGCCCCGCCGAGACGATCTCACCGCCCCCCCCTCCGATTTTTCTGGCAAGTAAATTTTCGAGCAGATTTTTGCAATTTTTTGCACTTTCACACACAAAAATTGCCAAAATCGCCTGCAAAACAGCACTTTTTAGCTGTATTTCAGCCCAAATTAGCGATTTTTAGGCCAAAAATTGCGATTTTTGAGCGTTTTTTAGTGCCCACCCCCTCCCCCAAAATTTTGGCTCAGACCCCCCCCCCCCGGCCGGCGCCAGACCCCCCAACCCCCCCCCCTCCCCCCATCGGCGGATGACCTGTTACATGTGTGGTCGAGATAATAAAACCTAGTTCAAACTGTTATGCCCCACCAGATGAACAAAGCAGAGTGGCGTTCAGAGATTACAAGCTATGCGCACGCACATGGGCTTTAGTTTTGGCTTCACTTCACTCCCCACGGCTATCAAGTCTGCATGTACTGTATGTAGTACCATTGTTCTTGGTAATACAGTCAGGCACTTAACGCCGTTTATGGTACCGGCACCTTCGGGCCCTGTGGTGGTACCATATTATATGGTACCCCCACGTTCGAGGTCTGTGGTGGTACCATATATGGTACCGGTACCATATATGGTGACGGTACCATATAAGGTGCCGGTACCATATATGGCACCGGCACCATATATGGTACCCCCACCTTCGCGTTTTTCCGGTACCGGTACCATATATGGTACCACTCCGTTCAGATTTCGTACCATATATGGTAGTGGTACCATATATGGTACCGTCACCATATATGGTACCGGCACCCTTGGCCATGGGTAGGGGTACCATATATGGTACCGGTACCATATATGGTACCACCACAGGCGCCGAACGTGGGGGCACCATATATGGTACCGGTGCCATATATGGTGCCGGTCCCATATATGGTGACGGTACCATATATGGTACCACTAGCCTCGGTAACGGTACCATGGTACCGGCACGCTATATGGTGTCGGTACCATAAACGGCGTTAAGTGCCTGACTGTAATACCTACATACATTGATGTGTTTCCATCAATAAAAGTCACAAAATAGCCCCGCGTTGGCACTGCCCGTCTCTGTGCTGTAAACTGGCAGGTCATAAACTAAAATACACATAGGAAATTTTTCATAGCCAAAATTATTCATAGAAACGATTTTCACTCTAGTGAAACTAAAAATAATTTAAGAAAATGTGCCTAAAAACTGGAAATTCCATTACTTTTGATGAATTTCCTTTGCTACTGACCTTGGAAATTCAGAATTTTGTTTTGACCTTGCGAAACATTTTCAGGAAATACGGAATAAATACAGGTATACCGCTATTTTTGCGAATACCTACCGATACCGAACCGATTTCTGGGTACGCCGAAAAATACCTACCCATACAGAACTTATTCCTGAACATCCCATACCCAAACAACAGTAACCTATGCTACACTGCTACACTTGGTGCCAATTAAGGTACCCTGGACACTCTATCTGGAGACAGGTTTTAGAGCAATGACCCTTGAATTTCGCTAGATTATGGAGCCAACACTAAAAGAAAAGCTTGCAATAGCCGTTTTCTAGAATGTAAACCACACGTTTCACACAAACAGAGTCTAAATTGAAATTTGTCTGATAATCATTCTAGGTTCTATGCTAAAATGCGCTTTTTAGTATACTGATTATGACTGAATAGAATAGTAAACTCTTTCATCCAGGAAACTTTTGAAAGCAGGAAAGCATATGTCTGAAATACTTTTAAATTTGAACAAGTCTTTCTAGCCAAAGCTAATTTTTTGCTAAAGTGAAACGCAGCCTTTTCTGACTAATTCTG
Source organism: Sabatieria punctata (assembly GCA_030248155.1). NCBI lineage: Eukaryota > Metazoa > Nematoda > Chromadorea > Araeolaimida > Comesomatidae > Sabatieria > Sabatieria punctata. Next base: position 11,144 of record JASANB010005192.1, on the reverse strand, counting down.
CAAAATTCCAATTAGTGTATCCGGGTACTGTATTCAGCACTCTCCTGTACCCCTACGCATATAGAGTGCCCCATTGGATGGTGCGGTGTCTCTAGATAGAACGTCAAGTAACGTAGCACTAAGGAGAGTTACGATTAGGGATGCAACCGAAGTTCGGTATTATTCGGTATGAACCGAATAATTCGGTTACTAGTACTATTCGAATTCGGTATTTTTCAAACCGAATAATACCGAATATTGCAAAACCGTTAAAATTGCACTGTTTTGCTTGATTTTGTGCAGAAATCACCGAGATATTTCTTCTTTTTTCATCTCTGTTCATTTACTATGCCAAAATTTTGGCAAACAATGACTATTCATGCACAAAGTCAACGAACTTCAGGGTCAAGCTGTAACTTACATAATAATAAACAACAACATTTCGGCCTTTTCAGTTCCCAGTAGACTACGCTGTCAGATTTCCACTTCTTAACCTAAGCGTTTGTTTTATCTCCTAAATACTATGCATAAAATCCCATCTATCTTTTCGAACGAGTCATCCAATCTAAGTTGTATGCCTAAAGCTGCAAGCTCTGGTGCTTACAGTAGTACTGGATGGATGCTCCCTTCCTCCAACTTTCTGTATGCGTTTGTGATTCGCGCGTAAATATCTTTTTGTTATCCGCCACATTCGAGATAATTGAGAAAGCCCATTCGCCCAACCCGCTGTCAAACCCAACTTTTAGCTTCGGTTTCAGGCTTAGGCTTAGCTTCAGGCTTAGGCTCAGGCTTAGGGGCAAGTGTTTTTATGAAACCTCCGCCATGTGGCGGATAACAGGAGAATATATTCGCGAAAGTGTCTCTGTGCTGTGACTTCACATGATTAATCAGGGCACTTGTGGCCTAACTCGCGCCTCTTGAAATTGTTTGTTCGCAAATTTTGTACTCGTTCTTTACCGTCAGCAGAACGACCAAATAGGGCTTGTTTTAGTTATAGGCATGGATAAATCTATAGCATTCAAACAATACGTCACTCTACAGCTTTTTAGCATAAAAAAGTTTAGCAAAAAAAACAAGAAATCGTAGTTAGACAGTATATTTTTGCAATCGCGCTGCGAATATTCAATATTCGGTATTATTCGGTTCCGAAAATCCGCTTCGGTATTCGGTATTCGGTATTTTGTATTCGGTTGCATCCCTAGTTGCGATACGAGCGTCTAATATTTTTGTATTCGGTTGCATCCCTAGTTACGATACGAGCGTCTAATTGAAGCCCCAAAGAAATTTCTATGCTACGCGGGACGCATGGTGTAGGGCGGGCGTGGAATCACACAGACTCGATAGCATTTACCAGTCAGGGAAATAACAACATATATGGTATCAGTACACATATATGGAAACGGTACCATATATGGTACCGGTACACCTTCAAGTGGTACCATATATGGTACCACTTCCTTATATGGCACTGGTACCATATATGGTACCGGTACCATATATGGAACCGGTACCATATATGGTACCCCTTCGATCGAGGCCTCAGGTGGTACCATATATGGTACCGGTACCATATATGGAAACGGTACCATATATGGAACCGGTACCATATATGGTAACAGGTACCATATATGGTACCCCTTCAATCAAATCATAAGGGGTACCATATATGGTACCGGTACCATATATGGTACCCCTTCGATCGAGGCCTCAGGTGGTACCATATATGGTACCGGTACCATATATGGAAACGGTACCATATATGGTACCCGTACCATATATGGTACCCTTTCGATCGAGGCCTCAGGTGGTACCATATATGGTACCGGTACCATATATGGAAACGGTACCATATATGGTACCCTTTCGATCGAGGCCTCAGGTGGTACCATATATGGTACCGGTACCATATATGGAAACGGTACCATATATGGTACCGGTACCATATATGGTACCCTTTCGATCGAGGCCTCAGGTGGTACCATATGGTACCACCTCAGGCCATACATGTAACAGATCATCAGCCGAACGGGGGAGGGGGAGTTGGGGGTCTGGCGCCGGCCAGGGGGGGTCTGAGCCAAAATTTTGGGAAGCGGGTCCGGCACTAAAAAACGCTCAAAAATGGAAAAAAATCGCAATTTTTGGGCCAAAAATCGCTAATTTGGGCTGAAATACAGCTAGAAAGTGCTGTTTTACCGGCGATTTTGGTAATTTTTGTGTCTGAAATTGCAAAAAATCGCAAAAATTTGCTCAAAAATTACTTGCCAGAAAAATCGGAGGGGGGTCGGAAAAATCGTCTCGGTCTCGAGGGAGGTCCCTATCCGGGGGGGGTCTGGCCTAAGTCGGGTGGGGGGGGCAGACCCCCCTGTTACATGTATGCCTGAGGCCTCGATCGAAAGGGTACCATATATGGTACCGTTTACCACATGGTCCCACCTGAGGCCTCGATCGAAAGGGTACCATATATGGTACCGTTTCCATATATGGTACCGTTTCCATATATGGTACCGGTACCATATATGGTACCACCTGAGGCCTTGATCGAAAGGGTACCATATATGGTACCGGTACCATATATGGTACCGTTTCCATATATGGTACCGTTTCCATACATGGTACCGGTACCATATATGGTACCACCTGAGGCCTCGATCGAAAGGGTACCATATATGGTACCGGTACCATATATGGTACCGTTTCCATATATGGTACCGTTTCCATATATGGTACCGGTACCATATATGGTACCACCTGAGGCCTCGATCGAAGGGGTACCATATATGGTACCGTTTCCTGATATGGTACCGCTTCCATATATGCTACCGGGACCATATATTGTCCCACGTGAGGCCTCTATCGAAAGGGTACCATGTATGGTACCGGTACCATATATGGTACCCCTTATGATTTGATCGAAGGGGTACCATACATGGTACCTGTTACCATATATGGTACCGGTTCCAGATATGGTACCGTTCCCATATATGGTACCGGTACCATATATGGTACCACCTGAGGCCTCGATCGAAGGGGTACCATATATGGTACCGGTACCATATATGGTACCAGTACCATGTAAGGAAGTGGTACCATATATGGTACCACTTGAAGGTGAACCGGTACCATATATGGTACCGTTTCCATATATGTGTACTGATACCATATATGTTGTTATTTCCCTGACTGTTTACTCTTTTGTTACCACTTGGGCAACGGGCCCACAAATCGCCAGACATTGTTATAATATGCGGCCATATAACACACTTCACTTATGTCTACTCTACTTATCTAGACTATACGCTGTGCTAACTGAACTGAATCAAGGTGAACAAAGTAACAAGAACATTAACAAATTGGAGGCTTTGGTCTTAGCACTCCGAATACAGAGTGTGTGGTAGTCTACAAAGAGATCGGTTTCGCCATTTTCCCGCCGTAGCCAAAATTCTTTCCGCAAGTCAAAGGCTTTCTTAGCCTGCCACGGCGTCAGGTCACAACCAATGTACACAGATGCATACTGGACTTTTGCAGACAGAGCCTTTCTTTTTCGTTGCATGATGGTCTGTTTAGTCACTTGGTTTTTCAATTCCACCACAACCTTACGATTCATGTCTGTACCAAGAGTCCGAATATTCAAAATACTCAAGCAGTCAATAGACAGCTCAGAAAACAGATCGTTTACTAGTGCAGGGATGTCCTTACTGTCTGTCGCTCGAGTGAAGAGTCCATTAATGACAAGGTTCAGACTGCGCCGCTCACGCTCTCGCATCTCTCGTTCCCAATCACAAATACGCACCAATGCAGTAGTTCCAAACATATGTACATCTTCTTTCCCCAACAGATATATTTATGTTTCAAAACATATACATAATACATGTACGCACGTTTACTACCGTTAAGATAACAAACAGCTTGTACCAAAAAACCAACCCAGCAGATTTTCCGCTGTAGCAACCGCAAATCTCAACCTATTTGAATGAATCCTTTTTTATTTGAAAGATAAATAAATTCTTAAAAGATTGCTGAAATTTTCATTAATGTACTCTGCTTAGTTCCTGAGATATTGGCTCTCAAATTCAAAACAGTGATTTTGTCAGAGAACAAAAGGGATTTTTTTATTATTCTGCACTTCGTAATAAAACGGATTCCTGCAACTGCTAAGGGCTCATGGAGGCTTTACAATTGACACAGAAACTCGGTTTACTTCAACACTAAAGTATCATTAGCCCCAGCAGTAGGAATCTGCTATATTATGAAATGCAACGGAATCGCTCTTGTTCTTTGCCAAAATCTGTTTCGACTTGGAAGGCAAATATCTCAAGAACTAAACTGTGAATCTCAATAATAATTGCACCAATCTTTGAAGAATTTATCAGTCTTTCATTCAAAAAAGGGTTCATTCAAATCGGTTCAGATTCATGGTTGCAAAAGTAAAAAATCTGCTGGGTTGTTCTTTATCACTCTTGTTCATTGCCAAAATCTCTGATTTGACTTTGAGTTCAAATATCTCAGGAACTGAGCAGGCTACCTTAAAATGAGCGGTACATGTTCAAGAATTTATTTATCTTTCATTTAAAGAAGGATTCATTCAAATCGGTTGAGATTTGCGGTTGCTACAGTAAAAACTCTGCTGGGCTGTTTTTTTGGCACACCCTGTAGATGGTAGCCATGCCAAAGCCGGTTACACAAGTAAGTGGTTTACGTACTGGTATAGGGTACCCTACAATTCTATTGAGGTACAGTACAGTCACTAAGAGAGCGCCTGGCACGCATCGTCATGGTGTAGCCAGCTCCTGACGGCGGCCGGTGCCCCGTTTGGCTACAGGCATACCGTAGTTGTTTTCTCGGACAGCTCCTGACGACGTCAATATTTTCCTCCAACGCGGCATGCTTTGTGGAGCGGCTTTAAGTGCTTAGGCAGATCCAGTCGGTTCCCATTTACCTACTCGCTGTCACCAGCTTTCAGTGGCCTGGGTGGGGCTTTGTGCCGACCACCAACTTGCCGCGCCGAGTGGATGAGCGCACGAGCACGCGCACAGTGGCTTTGCGGCCTAAACCACTACATCAACTGTGTGTGCCCACAATATCGGTGTCTATATAGACTGTTGGTTTATTTATTATATTTAAAAATCACCGTAACCCAGGTTGCGGTGATTACAGTAACCCATACTTACGATATTTACAATCCTTTATAATGTTCCCACACCAAGGATACGGCACTTGGTCACTATAATACGATTTATGAGCCATTTTATATAAGAGCGGTACGATGGGCGGCGGACGGCCAAATCTGACCCCCACTTTTTATTGGCTCATTTGAAAGTCCTATACATGGAATGTTTAAAACCGAAGTATCTCCGGGATTTACCCACTACAGGGCTAGAAAAGTGGGAAAACGTCCGGGGCTCGATTTTCGGTCGTTTACGGAAATGGTCATTTCTCTTGAACCACTAGGCCTAGAGGGCCCAAACTTTAAACATTTGTAGAGGAAGTGTTGTGCTACAATAACTGTTGTTTGTAGCCGCCTAGCCTTCTCCATAATCTAGAATCGACGCTCCAAACTGGAGGTGCTCAAATCAGTTTTTCGGCTACTGTCGCTACAAGACACGAAAGTTTTCAATTTCCTTTTGCACACTATTTGGACTAACCATTGGCTATTTATCGCACACAAAATTTTTTTTGGCAAAGATCGCATATTGCGAAAAAAATGAAATTTTCGTTTTTTCAGCAAAAAAACGGTATTTTTCTATTTTTTGCTAAATGCAGCTGTTCTAGACTATTTTTGGGTGCAGAAATGGATTCCGCACGTCATAATTAGGCATAGACAATGTTTTTACTTATCATTTGCTCGCTCATTTACTGAAAACTGGATTTGACTCAAGGAATGCGCTGATGCAGTGCTGAGCTGAGCTACAATTGTACTGTACATAGTAGCTTACGGTTAATATGATTTCAATTTGTGTTTGCATGTTATGTGGGCTGCCACCCGGCTGCATAATGTACCCAAATTTTTGGCAAATTAGCTACTATGCAAAAAATTTAAAACTTATTCATTTTTGGAAAACGTTCGTTTTCTTATTAAATACGTACCTATCTCCGAAATTCTGTTTTAGCGACAAATAGATGGGTTGTAGCCTATTTCGGTGCCCAAATACATCGAGCGTGTTAAGATTAGGGCTAGACAGTAGACAGTGGCTTTTTGTGATCAGTATGTTGGATTTGTGAGAATCTGGATTTTACGTTCACATAAGTAATACTATTTGCACACAGCAAATTTGAATAGATAGCGTCTCGCGTATACATTTCGGACCTACCAAAAATAATGCGCCAGTGTAAAAGAAAAAACATGCGTAAAACATGTAAAGCCACGGTGCATGTTATAACACTGTGTCACTGCTCTGGTCAACTACACGTTCTTGATTACTGATATGTACGAGTATGTAAAGTCTGTACGTACATGCCCTGCCTTGTTTGTTAGATCGGCCGGTAGGGTCTGTGTTATTGATCGGGTGGCGCGACATGGGGTGTCGGCCAGCCCTAGTCTGTAAGTTTGTGTAACGTAGCGCCAAGCGCAGGGCCAAGGCAGCGTTCAAAACTAATCACTCTCTCTCCACGCGTGCCTGCCTTGCGGTTGACTCTGAGTTGCTCTCTCTTAGTTGCGTGTGTTGTGGCCAGTCTTAGTTGTGTGCTGGCACTGTTGAAGGATACGCTTGTGCCCCGGCATAAACGTCCTTGTTGTCAAGCATCGTCTGCTACACCGTGACAGCGGAGCGATAGGGACAACCGGCAGAAGCAAGAGTGGCTCGTCGGGACAACAGTGGCCAAAGTAGAAACACAATAGTGGCGATCGGCGTGCAATTCGAACCCCAGCAAGACTGCCACCGCCAACAAGAAAGCCGACGCGACTGCTAGCGAGTGAGTGGTTTGCTACAACCTGTTCCAGTAAGGACGGACGGACGTGTGTGCGTGCGTGTCAATTGCTCTGGACGGGGAGTGACGTGTGTGTCATTTGCTCTGGTGGGAGGGCGTGCAACGTCTGCAGCGTTGCCCGCCTCATTGGTAGCCGGAAGGGACATACTCGTGCGTCTCGCGGAAGGACCCGTGCGTCTCGCGGAAGGAACCGTGCGTCTCGCGAAACGACTCGTGCATCGCGGCGGTGATAAACAACACCGCATTGTCGACTCAAACGACTCAAACGGAACGACTCGTGCATCGCGGCGGTGACAGACAACACCGCATAGTCGACTCAAACACCGCACCGGCGACAGACAACACCGCATCGGCAACTCAAGCACCGCACCGGCGACAAACAACACCGCATCGGCGACTTAAGCACCGCACCGGCGACAAACAACAACGCATCGACGAACCAACGCCGCTGCTCTGCAGTCTACCGGACATCCCGCCTAGTGCCCAGTCGCTCTACTGATGGCACAGCCGGGACACAGCAAACTGTATCTGCCTACTTTCGTCACTGCTGTGGACACAACTAGACCTGCTGAGGGCGAGCTCACTGATCGGGTTCTGCAGCGATCGCAATCTTCTGGAGATGGCGCGATCATGGAGACAGACCTGATGGAGTACCTGCTGGCCATACAGTTGGTCAGGGGGAGGAGTTGTCGCGGACTGCAGGAGAAGTTGGTGGCCCAGGGACGTCCTGCTTCGGCCCAGGGAGACGTCAACGTGGACAGATTCACTGAGATCGCCCATGCAGATGAGACGGCGTGCCAGGATGCTGCCAAACTGACGGGAGGTCGATATGAGCAGATCGGCGCGGCCAGTCAAGACCGGAATCAACGCAGAGGACCGAAGGGGCGGAGAGGAGGCCAGGAGCGCCATTCCCAGCCTGCTATGCCTGCTAGTGATTCTGAGTCTGACACGGAGAGGGAGTCAGACGCAGAGGGAGTCTGCGCAGCCTGTGGCAGACACGGTCACAGAGGAAACGAAAGATCGTGCAGGGCGAGGAGACGACAGTGCCGCACCTGCCAGAGAGTCGGCCACTACGCTAGGATGTGCCGACCAGTACCACACAACCAGTCAAGAAGCCGTGGGAGCCGAGGTAGGCCTGAGGGGGATCGAGGAAGAGTGCCAACCAGTGAAGCGCTGCCATCCGCCCTGAGAGCCAGACCGGTGGACCACTACAACGATTCGAGCTGACAGAAGACTGGCCTTGTAAGAAGAAAAGGGTGTGTTGATATGTACGAGTATGTAAAGTCTGTACATACATGCCCTGCCTTGTTTGTTAGATCGGCCGGTAGGGTCTGTGTTATTGATCGGGTGGCGCGACATGGGGTGTCGGCCGGCCCTAGTCTGTAAGTTTGTGTAACGTAGTGCCAAGCGCAGGGCCAAGGCAGCGTTCAAAACTAATCACTCTCTCTCCACGCGTGCCTGCCTTGCGGTTGACTCTGAGTTGCTCTCTCTTAGTTGCGTGTGTTGTGGCCAGTCTTAGTTGTGTGCTGGCACTGTTGAAGGATACGCTTGTGCCCCGGCATAAACGTCCTTGTTGTCAAGCATCGTCTGCTACACCGTGACAGCGGAGCGATAGGGACAACCGGCAGAAGCAAGAGTGGCTCGTCGGGACAACAGTGGCCAAAGTAGAAACACAATAATTACTCAGATCTAACAACTGAAATACGGTGGCGAACAGTTCTGCTGCTTTCGCTATTGGTAGCTTCTTTGCGGCCCTCTGCAACGCAATAGCTCCATCATAGCCGATCTCGTTGTAGATGTGGTTGATATTCTCCTTTTTTTGAGTGTATCCGCCTCTGCCAACCATGACTTCCATGTAGAAATGCTGAGACGACGGTAACACTTGGAAGAGCCGATAATGGGTACATTATTTTCGATGTTATTAGAAAATTCGCGTGAACCTGAACCTGACACCTGGGTACTTTTGCAAAATGTACCTGGACCTGGACCTGAAATTGAATTTTAGAGGTACCTGAACCTGGACCATACATGTAAGAGGTCCTCCGCCGACAGAGGGAGAGGGGTTGGGGGTCTGGCGCCGGCTGGGGGGGGTCTGGGCCCAAATTTCAAGGGGAGGGGGTCGGGTACTGAAAAATCGCAAAACAACGCAATTTTTGGCTGAAAAATCGTCAAAAATCGTAAATTTGGTCTCAAATACAGTTAAAAAGGGCTGTTTTACAGACACTTTTGGCAATTTTAGTGTCTGAGATTACAAAACATTGCAAAAATTTGCTGAAAAATTACTTGTCAGATAAATCGTAGAGGGAGGGGGTCGGGGGGCGACGGCCGCAGGGGGAGAGGGCCCCAATCCGGGGGTCTGGCCAATTTCGGGTGGGGGTAACCCCCCTCCCAATCCCGCTGTTACATGTGTGACCTGGACTTACCTGAAAATTTGGAGTACCTGCCAACTGTAGACAGATCTTATTTCGACTTTTGTCATGCGAATAATTTAGCAAAATTTCTTACTCTTTCTTCGCAGCAATTGTGTAAGGTCGACGTTACACTCTTGCACCTTCACTCTTGCAGGCTGATTATATTGTTCGAACATTTTATGGTTCCCGCAAGGCGTCCTTGAAACCAAAGTAAATGGACATGGCTCTGAAACAAAAAAGCCAATTGATACCTGATGCCACGTCCATAATACATGCAGAAAAAATGAACAAACCTAATGCCTGATCCATCATTCTTGGGTTGTCTAAGCAAGAGGTTGTCTAGCCAGCGTAGATGCAATAAAGCTGAGGCGGCGTTGGTTTTTCCAAAGCTTTTTATGATAGCTATAATCTCACCCTGCTAGTTAGGTATTTCCTATAGACACCACAGGGCGCCGTAGTCATTGTGGAATTTTGGTCAATCTGATATGTACGCGTCTAACTCTAGCAGCAAGAGGAACTAGTCTAAAGCATTCTACATTAACTACAGTGTAAACAAACATATTATTTATTGCGAAACAATCTGAAAATTATATGAATGCAAAAATTCGGTTCTAACGTGAGTATCGAATTAAATTATTTGAAAACCAAGGTGCAGATAATGAGTCAACCACTGTCTATGCCTAATTATGACGTGCGGAATCCATTTCTGCACCCAAAAATAGTCTAGAACAGCTGCATTTAGCAAAAAATAGAAAAATACCGTTTTTTTGCTGAAAAAACGAAAATTTCGTTTTTTTCGCAATATGCGATCTTTGCCAAAAAAAATTTTGTGTGCGATAAATAGCCAATGGTTAGTCCAAATAGTGTGCAAAAGGAAATTGAAAACTTTCGTGTCTTGTAGCGACAGTAGCCGAAAAACTGATTTGAGCACCTCCAGTTTGGAGCGTCGATTCTAGATTATGGAGAAGGCTAGGCGGCTACAAACAACAGTTATGGTAGCACAACACCTCCTCTTCAAATGTTTAAAGTTTGGGCCCTCTAGGCCTAGTGGTTCAAGAGAAATGACCATTTCCGTAAACGACCGAAAATCGAGCCCCGGACGTTTTCCCACTTTTCTAGCCCTGTAGTGGGTAAATCCGGGAGATACTTCGGTTTTAAACATTCCATGTATAGGACTTTCAAATGAGCCAATAAAAAGTGGGGGTCAGATTTGGCCGTCCGCCGCCCTCCTGAAGAAAACCGTACCGCTCTTATATAAAATGGCTCTTATACAGTAAGGCACTTCATATATGGTATGGGTACCTAGGCTAGTGACACCATATATGGTACGCCCACGTTCGGGGACTGTGATGGTAACCATATATGGTATCAATACCAGACATGGGCAAAGGGGGTGGGGGCTGAGGGGGGTTTGGCCCCCCTCAGGCTCTGACCTACCCACTCAGCCGGCGGATACCCCCCTTAGGAATTTTTTGGAAGAATTTTGTATAGAAAATTATAACAAAAATATGCCTGGATTAGGTGTAAATGAGCTCAGAACAGCTTATTTTAATGAAAAATAAGCCCGAAAACATTTATTATTTTAGCCAAAAAATCTAATTTTTTGGCTTACCACCCCATCAGCCCCCGTCAGGCGCTCCTACCCCCTCAGCCCCCCCTCAGGAATTGAAAATTCTACCCCCCCCTCAGCCGAAATTCTAGCCCATGTCTGATCAATACCATAAACGACGTTAAGTGCCTGACCATTATAGGTAGATAAACTACAGGTATGCCCCTCCCTCAGTCAACCTAAACATAGAGTTCTAGATATAATATGGAGGTTTCAGTTGC